>JAQZBX010014957.1:0-38073 GCA_029593785.1 Cabassous unicinctus
GGACTTCTGTTGGTTGTCATGCAACACAGCAGTTTTGTTTGTGAAGACTAATAATTTTCATAGCAATGGAGCATAGAGAAAGTAAGAGTGTCTAAGATGAACTAGACCAATGATAGAGCTGAAGTGGATAGGAAAAAGATGCCATGTATCTTGAGTAGTAATTACATATCTTCAAACGCATGAGATTTTCTCATGCAGGTAGGCTTTTGGGATATGCAGCTATAGTTCTATATTTATATCTAAAATCCAACCTTTCATGCTGAAATGTCTTCAGAAAAACAAAGCAATACAAACTTTCTTCCTATTTGTTTGAAATTCTAAACCCAGAGAGCTTATTCATTTAGTATCACAACTTTCTGAGATAGGTTCCATTAGAGTTCACACTAGCAGATAAGGAAATTATGTCGCAGGACTACTAAGTGACTTACCCCAGGTCATACTAAGTAACATAGCTAGAATATTCCAAGCAATTCCTTTATGGGGCATTCACATAAAAATCATGTAATCATCAAAGCTTAATAAAAACAATTTCCAATGTTTCTTTGGTTTCTCACAAATAGATCAAGAACCTTTTATTTTTACTGGTTTTCACTTTTATTTAATGAAGTGGTATAACTATAAGAGCTAATTAAACTTTCCAAGAGAAAAATTACACAGGAAATAAACCAAATCTATCTTAAAATTTTCCCTGAAAAGATTGTTTCCTTTACAACAAATTTCTTTCTTTTAAAATTAAAGTGAAGAAAAAGAATTTCACTTGATCAATAGTGTACATTATGGACTGGAATTTTTTATAAGTAAATATCAAAAAAGGGATAGTCTTTTCTTTTTGTGTGTCTTATTGTTTACCTCTAATGTTCATCAGTTGTATTCCTTCTCTATTGCTGCCATAAAAAATTACCACATATTTAGCAGCTTAAAACAATAACCATTTATCATCTTACAGTTCTGTAGGTGAGAAATCTGATTATAGCATAGTTCAGCTAGGCCCTCTGTTTAGAGTTTCACAAGGTCAAAATCAAAGGATAGGCAAAGTTTCTTTTCTGGAAGTTCTGGAGATATATCTGCTGCCAAGCTCTTTCAGGTTGTTCACTGAATTCAGTTCCTTGTGGTTATATTTCTGAAGTCCTCGCTGGTGGCCAGTCTTTGCTCTGAAAGGTTGCCCATGTCCCTTTTCATGCTTTCCATGTGGTCCCTTCTCCAGCAATGGTGGGTTGAGTCCCTCTCACTTCCAATTTCTCCAACTTCTTCTGCCACATCTCTCTGACGCCAGCCAGAGAAACGTCTCTGCTTTTAAGGCCTCATGTGGTGAGATTAAGCTCACCCGATAAACCAGGATAATCTTTCCTTTTTCCATCCATAACCTTAACTATATCTGCAAAGTCACTTTTGTCATGTGAGGTAATATTCACAGGTTCTAAGGATTGGAGGACATCTTGGGTACAGGGTAGCATTCTGCCTTCCCCATCAATAATAATATTTTTTCACTGGATATCAAAGGAGATAAGGCATTTTATAGTTTTTTGGGGGTTTTTTTTTTTTGGTCTTTTTATTCCCTGGATTTCTTTTTAAATTTAGAAGATTTTCCTTAATATCTTTTTTTAAAAATTGGGGGTGGGGGGAGAGAGGCTATTTAACTTTTAATTAATATTTTAATTTAAAAATATGAGACTGTTCTTAAGAGTGACAAAACTTATAAAAATATTGGGAGACAGATTTTATAATAATCTTTTGAAATTTAACATTAAAAAGACAGTTTAATTGCATTTATACTTTATTTTCCTAATTTATTACTTTAAATAATTTTTCACATCTTATACAACTAATTAAGGCAAAAATTTTCAGAGCAGGGTAGATAAATTAAAAAATATCTCTCATCCTCTTCATTTTTCAAGATGTGACAGGGAGGTTGTCAAGAATGCCAATATGTAGAGGAGCATTTGCTTGAGAGAGCCACTCAAAAGAACAAGGTAGAAAACATCAAAACAAACATTTTAGATGGTGTTTTTAAATGTAGAATTTCTGCATTAAAATGTTAATTTATTAATAGTCTGGTTGGTTCCTTCTTGTTTTGTTTTGGAGGTTATTTGTTTGTTTATTTGTTCATTTTTCTCTGTATACATATTACTATGCTCTTAATTTTATCATTTATAACCCATTCTATTTAGTGAAAAAAGAAAACCCATGAGTCCATCTCTTTGTTTTCTCAGACAGACTGACAGAACACTAAGGTCATTAATGTTTCTCACTTTCAAGCACACCTCCCCTCCAATTCATCCTGTTGCTTTTATCTCAAACATATATCCCAAATTCAATAATTTTTTAGTACTTCCAATGCAAATCTCTAGCTCAAGTTATCCGCATTCCCCATGGCAACTGCTACAATAGCTTCAAATGCCTTTGCCTGCTTTAAATGTTGCTCCTCTAAATCCATTCCCCACAGAGTTAGCCAGAAAGATCTTTCTAAAATGTAAATCAGATCATGGCACTTTTTTGTTTTAAAACCTGCCAGTGACTTCCTGTTGCAATATTAACAAGTTCCAAATTCCATTATTAACAAGCCTCCAACATTCTCTACAATATCTGTCTATCTGTCACCACCGAACTTTCATGATTTCCTCCACCTTCCCCATCATTTTATTCCATGTAACTTGGTTCCTTTTTAACTCTTGAAGTTGAAAAGCTCAATAGAGTCTTAGTTTGCACTCGCTGTTCCTTCTCCTTGTCATTCTCAATTCATTACTTCATAAGATATACCTAATCACCTTAATCCCTTTCTAATTCTTTATACAACTGTATGTTCTTAATCTATTTACTATGTTCTATATCTTTTACATGGTTATTGCCTGTTCCCCACACACTACACCCTCACATCCACTAATCTATAAATTCCTTGAAAAAGGCACCCTGTCTTTCTTGCTTACCAACTTCTTCCAGACACTTGTAACAATGCCTGACCCACAACAAATATTGATAGACCAACTCTCAGAGGACTTTTATATCTTTAAGATAACTCTTATTTCCAGTTTGAGTTTAGTAATGATAATAGCTAATTAATTCAATGCTTGCTAGATGCCAGGCACTGGGCTAAATAATTTGCATGTGTTACCTCACTTAAACCTAACAAACGTCCTGAGGCAAATATAGATATTATTGCCACTTGAAAGATGAAGAAACTGGGGTTTAGGAAGGTTGAGGAATTTACCCAAGGTCACAGAACTACTAAGTAGCAGAAGTTGGACTACATTTTACTTCAAAGAACTATGCTGTTTTCCATCTCAGTCTAATGAGTCATCCAAAGTGTCTAAGTTTACTAGTGTAATATCAAATTTCTAGTTACATGCTGTAGCAGTTTGGCATTATTTATCAATTCCAAAGAATAGATATTGTATTTTGTTTATGAGCTAGTCTTTTCCTCTGGGCATATTAGATTATATTGGATTCAGAGGTTTCACTTTTACTTGATTAAATAATGATTAAGGCTTTGCTTGGGCCACGTCAGTAGGACATTGAGTACCCACCCCCTTGGTAGGTGGGGACTCACAGAGAAACCGCACCACAGAGAAGGGAGGTTGGAGTTTTGAGCTGGAGCCTGGGAAGTAAGCACATAGAGGAGCAGAGCAGCTGAGCCCAGAGAGATTTGAGCTCCGGGGAAAGAGACAGAGCCAGTCGCCTGATCGTCTACAGCTGGCCTTATTGGGAGAGCCCAGCAGCTGAGCCTGGAGAGAAACAAGCCCCAGGAAGAGAGGAACCCAGAAAGCCTGAACTCTTGGCAGACATTGGCAGCCAACTTGCCCCAATACATGGCAATAGACTTTGGTGAGGGAAGTAACTTACACTTTATGGCCTGGTAACTGTAAGCTTCTACCCTAAATAAATGCCCTTTATAAAAGCCAACAGATTTCTGTTATTTTGTATCAGCACCCCTTTAGCTGACTAATACACATGCAATAACTGAGTTTGGAGTAAGCATGCATATTAGGGTTCTCTGCAGTTCTCATAATATAAGTATAATATCATGAGATTTATTATAGAAATATAAGAATTGGCTCACAAGCCTGTGGGGATGGGGAAGTCTGTATTCCATAGGGCAGGCAACAAGTTGGAAACTGTGGTGAAGATTTCAATGAATTCCCTAGAAGAAGATGGCTGGCTGAAGTAGAGAGGAAATTCTTCTTTCTGACTGTTAAAATTATCATTTCTCCCTTTAAGGCCTTCAGCTGATTGGATGAGACTTCTCTTTTGCTGAAGGCAAGCTCATTTGTTGACTGTAGATGTAATCAGCATAGAGGCAACCAACTAAGGTTTTTAAATCAATGAAATATTCTTATAGTAACAACCAGGCCAGTGTTTGCTTGAACAAACAACTGAACACCATGACCTAGTTAAGGTGACACATGAACTTAACCTCTCAGCATGATTTCATGATTTTGTCTATGAAGAGATAAGTAAAAATCATATGCTAATGTTCAATATTTCAAGCAAACAAATTAAAATCCTTAAGTATATATTTGGTGCTTTCTATTTAATGAATCCCTCATGGTTTCTCATTTACTTTAGGTAATGTAGTTGACTTGAACTGTAGAATTAAAACTCAACCAGAACTGGCATTCAATCTTTTAGCCTTGAATTTTTTTCCATTCTCAGCAGAAGTACATCCACTTGTTTGGAAAGTCTTCTGTCAATAGCACTTGGAAACCTACAGGAATCTGGAGTCCTCCCTCTCACATGGCATGGTCAAAATGGTTGACCTCCTTTTTTCTGTGTCTCTTGCTTCTCTCTGTGTGTTCTCAGTTTATGTAAGACCCAGAAAGAGCTCAGAGACCCAACCTGAGTCACACCTTGCTGATGCAGTCCAATGAAAAGCCCTAACTTAATCTATTCAAACGCTAACCTAATCTTTTAACTGAATCTAAATAAAAGGCCCCAACTACACTTTGTTTACAGGCACAAAAATGGGTTAGCTTAAGAACATAATTTTCTGGGGCCTACAAAAGTCAAACTAGGACTGATGAATATATACAATCTTTGTAAAGTCTGACCATAAAAAAGAGAAGATGTTTAAATAGCATTAAGAAGGAGAAAGGGGAGTAAAAGCAAGATGGCAGAATAAGAGGTTTTGGGCAAATGCTCCCTACCCCAACCCACACACACTCAAAAAATGAAAAATCAAGCTGAAGTGGTCAGAACTAACTTTCCCAAAACTGTGGAGAGCATTCAAGGGTGAACAGTAGCCAAACAATGCAGAATTTGGAAAAAGAAAAGTGAGTAATGGTAAGAAAGCTGCAGAATGCTTTCATTTGTCCTGGTCCTCTTTTCTTCCCCGGCTCAGTGCAACACCCATGGCACACAATGTTCCCAGTTTCATGGCCATGTACTCCCAGTGCCGAAATCTGCATTCCTCTTGAAGTTCCCATATAATATTCTTGTATGCTAGCCAAAACCTGACCTCTGAAACCTTGACTCAAGATGATCTTTGGTTTTGTCTAACCAGGAAATTATGTGGAGCAGAAAGTAGGGTGGAGAATCAGTGCAGATTGCTGTGCAGAACAGAGAAAACCAGAGCCACATACATCATAGAAATAAAATACAGTGACAGGACCTGGGAAGAGAAACTGGGGAAGGTTCTCTATTGGACAGACTCTCAGAAACTCAGCAGAATTTGTGTTAATGGAGAATTTTTGAAAGTAACTATGCATGCCTAGGGCAAGAAACATTAAAAATAACTCCTTTGTCTTGAGAGGTCTGCTAGTCAAGGTCCATGCTCTCCCTTTTCCTGTCTAGACTTTGGAAAGGCCATACCAAGGGAAATTTTGTTTCTGCAGAACAGAATATTTACCAAAGACTGTTGCATTGTACTTGTTCTGGCTTAGGAGAGTAGAAATATATGAATTCCATGCTTAAAGACTTTGAATAGATTACTTCTACCCAACTGAAAAACATAAACACATAGCAGTTAACCATCCTACAAATATCTCACTCCACCTCTTTGAAATTAGTATAAACCTAGGCATTTAGCAAAACTACCTTTTTCTGTAAAACAGAGATGTGGAGAATAAGCCTTCTTCTAACAGAGTATAGCAAGTAAGTCCTGGCTCCAGGAATCTTCCTTCTATAGATGTCCTCATATTATGAGCATTAGAAAGATTAATGAGGCATCTGGACAGAGAAAAGCATTCTTTTTAAATTCAATTGTATCTTTAACTTAAATATTTTTAGAACCAATGGATAAATTAGTTTAAATGATAAGTAGTGCTTTCCTAAGATTAATTCAAGACTAATACACAGCTTTGCTAAGGAACATGAAATATGAGAAAACAAAAGGCTGATGCACTCTTATGCTTAAAAGTTATTGATAATTTTATAATTTTAATATTAGTGTGCCAGAAGGAAAATAAATAAATTGAAAATAAAAGGCAACTGAACTTGGTATGAAATTCTGAAAAGAAAGGTTGAAGAGGTATAGCAGTTTGATATTGTTTATGAATTCCAAAAATAGATATTGGATTATGTTTGTGAACTGGTCTGTTCCTCTTTGCATATTACATTGGATTGGATTCAGAGGTTTTCACTTTTACCTGATTAAATAATGATTAAGGCTTTGATTGGGCCACATCAGTAGGACATTGAGTCCCCACCCCCTTGCACGACATGGCAGAAGAGAAAGTTGGAGTTTTGAGCTGGATCACTGGGAAGTAAACACATAGGAAAAGAACACAGGAATAGAAACTGCTCCACAGACATGGCAGAGGCTCCTGAAAGAGAGACAAGCCATTCGCCTGAGAGTTTACAGCTGGCCTTGTGGAGTGAGCAGAGCAGCTGAGCCCAGAGAGAAGCAAGCCCAAGCAGAGAGACAAGACTTACCCCAGCCTACAGCTGATATTGGAAGATGCTGGGACAATGGAACCTTAAGGGGAAGAGGAAGCCTGAACCCTTGCAGATGTCGGCAGCCATCTTGCTCCAACACATGGCAACAGACTTTGGTGAGGTAAGTAAGTTATGATTTATGGCTTGGTAACTGTAAGCTTCTACCCCAAATAAATACCTTTTTATAAAAGACAACAGATTTCTGGTATTTTGCATCAGCATCCATTGGGTTGACTAATATAAGAGGTAACTAATGAATTTTCATGGATCTGCAATACAAAATGACTTTTCTGTAATAGTCTTCTCTTTGTCCTTTGAATTAGTAAATTCCTACAAAAGGACCCACCACAATAATTTTGAATCCCACTCAGAGCATCATTGCTGTTATGCATTATGGTGCCCTCATATGGCATTATAAATTTCTTATTCTGCATTTCAGTGATGAAATTGTGCATATTTCATGGTCCTGGTGCTACTTACTGAGCATGAGTCACCAGGAGATGGCTGCCAGAAGTAACTCAAGACTATGACAGCAGTATAAATTTTTATTTAACCTTGATATGGAGGATACTATATAACTTTAGAGAAACAAAAAAGGAATCCACTCTAGAACTGTCACTTCTCAAGAGCAATGGAGGGTAGGGCAATACAAAATTGACCAAGATAATCAGGAATTGCTTAGAACATTTTACTGAGAAGCTTCCAAGTGAAAAATGGGAGAAGGAACAGAAGGAACATAGATGGGAAATGGGAAAAACTGGGAATAAGACAAGAGAACTCTGCTTATGATTTCACACAAAACTTCAAAGCCTGAATTTAAGAGCAAAGTTGGTTTTTCTTAACAAGTCAGAATTGAACACTGTGTGTGGTAAATATGATTCTATATATGTTTGAGGTAAATTATTTAATAAACTCTTTGGGCTACTATAGGGAATCTAAATTAGATGTAAGTAGAGTTGTATAAAATTAGACATAATTGAAAAATCCCTTTATGCAATTCTCTTGATGACTCTCTTGCTTTTCTTGAATGTAAGAGAAATCAAAAGGTAAGTAAGAGAAGTAACAGATCATTATCTATATTCTATGAAGTCCCAGGATCTAGAATAGTAGAAGTTGGTCTGACTGTGGAACATATTTTTATCACACAATCAGAATACACTAACTGCTGGAACTAGAGCTAACCCTTACCAATGGAGAAGATGCTCCACCCAAAGGCAACATTGTGGTATTCTCTATGAAACTCTCCTTAGTGAAATACTTTGGACAAGCATAATCGATAACATTAGTTTACAAATAGAAGGATTTTTACTGTAGGAACCACATGCTTAATAGCAATTGGTGTCATCCTCCAAACTGCCTTCTCACATACACCTCACCTGGCCATTCTTTGCATTAATGTGTTCACTTTTTCTGGGGTAGGGAGGACATGTAAAATTCTTTCAAAACAAGCTTCTCCCTGCTGTCAAAAGGGACTAAATAAGAGAGAAGTAGTTCAGAGTTGAATATTCAAGAAGATATGTGGGTAAGTAGAGTTTAAGGTCTTGATACTCAATGTGTGTTCCTAGGAGGGATTCAGCACCACCTGGGAGCTTCTTAGAAATACATATGCTCAGGCTCCACCCTAGTTGTATTGGAGCAGATTTTGTGTTTAACAAATCCCCAAGCTATTACTCAGCACACTGAAGAAGGTTTATTCTAAATTTCATGAAAAAAGTTTTTTCAGCTATTCATTGCTTTTATCCTGGATTCTAGCACTTAGTGGATATTTAATATCATTTGCTGGAAGAATGACTGCATAATTTAATTGTTGGATTATATACAACTTTTACTTTAATACTCTAAGACATTAATCCTTATTTAAAAATTTACATTGTAACTATAGTCTAGAGTTAAAAAAAATGGATGCTGGTTACTTAAAATGAGAAATGTGTTATACTAGGCTTTGCGGGATTTAGTGAAGTATAATTATTTTAAGAATATCCAGATGTGTCAAGAATTAGTATGAAAAATATAATGAAATTTAGATAACAATAAATATTTAAGTTAGAGTATAAGACAACAACAAAAAGGAACCAAGAAGACATCAATTTACATGGAAAATAAATTCTATAGGAGTTCAGAAGAGGAAACCATTTATTGCTATATGAACAGAATAACAATAAGAATAACTAACAATTATCATATATTTAGCTAGTATTTTCCCATAGAGGAGCTCTGAAGCTAAGATTCAGTGATTGATTGGTGGCCATAAGAGTAATAGTTCATATTATTATGAGCAGTTACTATGCACTAAGCACAATTAAGAGAATTTTACATATGTTGATTCACTTAATTATCATAGTATCCTTGCAGTAGGATAATTATTGACAAATTGACAGATTAAAATTGAGTCATGGACCAGTTTATTAATGTGCTCAAGGTCCCATGGTCAGTAAGTGGGGTGATGATTCAATGTGAATATTCAGACTCCAGAGCTCACACAAATAATGATGCTTATCTGATGGACAGCTGGAACATTTTCCTTGGGGAAGTGGATAGATTTGACCCTTAGGATTTTAGAGCAAAACCCTGCCATCCTCTGCAGATAAGTACTTTCCTTTAGAGAAAGAGCTTTTGGTCTGCTACTGAGCTTTAGTAGGGACTGAACACTTGACCATGGGCCATCAAGTTACCATGAGACCTGAGTTGCCTATCCTGAGCTGGGTATTGTTTGACCCAACAAACCATAACATTGGGCATGCACAGCAGCACTCCATAATAAAGTGGAAGTGGTATATATGAGATAAGGCTTGAGCGGGTCCTGAAGGCACAAGTAAGTTACGTGAAGAAGTAGCCCAAATGCCCATGGCCACCACCCCTGCCATGTTTTCTTCTCTTACCCAGCCCACAGCTTTGGCTTCTGGGGGAGTCCCTTACAATTAGTTGACTGAGGAAAAGAAAACTCGGGCTTGGTTTACAGATGGTTCTGTATGATATGCAGGTACCACCCCAAAGTGAATAGCTACAGCACTGCAGCCCTTTTCTGGGACATCTCTAAAGGATAGTGGTAAGGGCAAAAGCTCTTTCTCTAAAGGAAAGTACTTATCTGCAGAGGATGGCAGGGTTTTGCTCTAAAATCCTAAGGGTCTGCATTGTGATTCACCTATAGGGGCCTGCCAAAGGCTCTAGACAGCATCTCTATTTGCCACTGAAACTTCCAGCACCATTGGATCTGCTGGATTATATGGTCCAAATGGTAGTTCAGCTTGCAAAGCAGCCTGGACCTGTCGCAGAGCCTCCTCTTGTTCCAGTCCCCAATCAAAACTAGCAGCTTTTCTGATCACTTGGTAAATGGGCTGGAGTAGCACACCCAAATGAGAAATGTGTTGTCTCCAAAAACCAAAGAGACCAACTAAGCATTGTGCCTCTTTTTTAATCATAGTAGGGGCCAGATGCAACAGCTTATCCTTCACTTTAGAAGGGATATCTCAACATGCCCCACATCACTGGACACCTAGAAATTTCACTGAGGTGGAAGGGCCCTGTATTTTTGTTGGATTTATCTCCTGTCTTCTCTCACGCAAATGCCTTACGAATAAGTCTAGAATCTTTGCTACTTCTTGCTCACTAGATCCTATCAAAATGATATCATCAATATAATGGACCAGTGTGATGTCTTGTGTGAGGGAGAGATGATCAAGATCCTTGTGGACAATATTATGACATAGGGTTTGAACATTGATACACCACTGAGGCAGGAGAGTGTATGTATACTGCTGGCCTTGCCACTGAAAGAAAACTGTTTCTGGTGGTCCTTACTAATGGCAACTGAGAAAAAAGTATTTGCCATATCAACAGTTGCATACCAGGTATCAGGAGATGTGTTGATTTCCTCAAGCAATGATACTAAATAGGACAGCAGCTGCAATTGGAGTCACCACTTGGTTAAGTTTAGAATAGTCCACTGCCATCCTCCAAGATACATCTGTTTTCTGCACAGGCCTAATAGAAGAATTGAATGGGTATGTGGTGGGAATCACCACCCCTGCATCCGTCAAATCCTTTATGGTGGCACTAATCTCTGCAATCTTTCCAGGAATCCGATATTGCTTTTAATTTACTGTTTTTGTAAGGTAAAGGCGGTTCTAGTGGCTTCCACTTGGACTTTCCAACCATAATAGCCCTCACTCCACAAGTCAGGGACCAATTTGGGGATTCTGCCAGTTACTAAGTATGTCTATTCCAATTATGCATTCTGATACGTAAGAAAACCACAGAATGGGCCCAGGGACCTGCTGAACCCACTGTGAGATGGACCTGAGCTAAAACTCCATCAATCACCTGACCTCTATAAGCCCCTCTTCTTTATAATGGACCACAATGACGTTTTGGGTCTCCTGGAATTAATGTCACTTTTGAGACAGTGTCTAATAATCCCCCAAATGTCTGATCATTTCCTTTTCCCCAATGCACAGTTACTCTGGTAAAAGACCGTAGGCCTTCTTTGGGAAAGGTGGGAGGAAGATTAACAGTATAAGTTTTTGGCAGTTTAACAGATTCCTTCCCCAACCAGACCTGGCCTTTTTCTCATTCAAGGGGCTCTGGGTCTGTAAATTGTCTTAAGTCTGGGAATTGATTAAGGGGACATGATTCTCTGCATCTGTAATTTGAGTTAGTGTTTTGTTCACTCGACCTACAACACTTCTGTTTATACAGATTCAGAAGAAATTTAGTAGACTGTCCATCTATTTCACTTCTAGGTACCCCATGATTTATTAGCCAACATCATAACTCTATATGATTCAGACTCATTTGCATGCTGCTTTGAATCTGCCTTTCATTGCAGTAGCCATGCCCACCTTGTCTCTGGTGATTAACTGCCTGTACTTGACTTTTACTGGACCGAGACCTGATCATCCCCATAATGTTTAAGGATTCTAATTCCATTACAGCCCTCCCTACAGTAATATCTGGACTACAGAGAAGAGCAGCCACAGAGCTTTTCACAGAAGGTGGAGTTAGTCTTACAAACTTATTCCTCACAGGCCTGGTTAAAGGTGGGTCCTCTGGACATTCCTGGGGTGGGTGGGCAGGTAAATCCATTCTAGTATTCCAATCTCTCTAAGCCTTTGAATTCCTTCTTCTACTGTATACCAAGGCAAATCGGGCATCTCAACCTCAGACATGCTAGGCTATCTTTTGGTCCATGTTTCAGTTCAGCCACCTGAAAAAAACTGTTAGAGCCCTTTCTAACCCCTCGAACTACAGCGTTGAATCCAGAATTTCTGCTTAGTGGGCCTATATCAATAAATTTAGTTTAATCCAAAACTTTATGTTCCTTCTGCCATTATCCCATGCACTTAGTATCCATTCCCACACATATTCCCCTGATTTCTGTCTATATAAGTTGAAAAATGCATGCAGTTCTTTCAGAGTATAGCATACTTCCTCATGGGTCATATTTTGTATTTCACCTTTGGGGGCTTGTTGTGTTTTTAGTCTAGTAATAGGTCTTGAAGAGAAGTGGGGTGGTGGGGTGCATACGGAAAGGATTAGAAATGTCTTGCAAGCTACTGACTTCAGGGCATTCCTTTGCATTTTATTCTGATGAGACAGGATTAATCTCTTCAGGCAGGGGTTGGAAGGCAGAATCTCAAGGCAGAATGGAGGCTGGGCAGCGCATGCTGGAGTTTGGCTGGTACCTGCCTCAGGGATGGGAGGAGATCCAGACTCCCTAGGGCAGGCCAGAGGCTGGATAGTGCAGGCTTCAGTTTGGCTGGTACCCACCTCAGGCCTGGAAGAAGGTCCGGACTCCCTGGGGCAGGCTGGAGGCTGGGTGAGACAAGGTTGAAAAGGTGTGGTCTCCACAGGGCCAGACCTCGCAGGTTTATCTGTTAAAGTCTCAGCAGAATTTAGGGTTCCAATGTCCCCACCAATATCATCCCAATCATCATCCCATATATCTCCATCCCAATCCTCTGGGTTCTACTCTTTTCCATCAATGTCTTTACTTTAAAAGCAGAAACTCTGTGGGGTTGAGATTTTAGTTTCCTTTGTAACTCTGCTACTCATACCATGAGAGTTTAAGTTTGATTCTCAGATATCTCAAGCCTGTGGCAGCAGAAGACAAGATTTTTTTTCAGAGCACACATAGAAAGTTTCACGTCAGTCATGCAGCATTTAAGTTTCAAATTTGAAGCCTTTAGCTCATCTCTTTCTTTTGTCACTGCATCCAGAGTATCTAGGAGGAGCCAGCAAACATCATTGTACCTTTTGACGCCACAAAACTCTCTTAAGGTGTTGAAAACACTCTCACTCAGTTCTTTACTTCTTATAAGCATGGAAGTAGGGGATGATATTTTGCATATCTCTATTGCCAACTCATGCCACGGACTGTTAGTGGTCTCTTCATTATTGGAAAGGGAGTCATTAGTACCCTTGAGTCCAATTATAGTAGAGAGCCAATTGCAAAACTCCCAGAACCACCTCAGACATCCCATGTTTAAGACTCTTTTCCTCAAGAACCACTCATGGTACCAAGGTGTATCAGCCAGGGTTCTTTTGGGAAACAGAATCAATGGGAGATATCTGTAAGTAGTATGAGATTTTATGAGTCTCTCACATGACCATGGGGGTGCACAAGTCCGGGTTCCACAGGCATGCTGCAAACCAGAGCCTCTGATGAAAGTCCAATGAAGGTCCTTGATGAGTTTCTGGGAGATGTAGTCTGTCCAAAGATGAGCTGAGAAATTCTCTCTGAATGTTGAAATCACTTCCTCTCTTAAAGCATTCAACTGATTGGATAAATCGTCACTCATTGCTGGCGGTAATCTTCCTGGCTGATGTAGATATAATCAGCTATCTATTCAGTAAACTCACTGGTGACTAGAGTCCATAAATGTCCTTGTATTTCAATTATCCCAGTGCTTCCTTGACCAAACAGTTGGGCACAATTACTTGGTCGAGTTGACACATTAGCCTAACCATCACAGGTGTGTATAATAATTAATGGACCCAAAAATAGAAACAACCCAAGTGTCCATAGACAGATGAGTGAATAAACAAAATATGTTTATACATAGAGTGGGAAATTATTCAGCCATAAGAAAGAAGGAAGTTTTGATATTTGCTATTACATGGATGAACATTGAAGACATGTTGAATGAAATGACAAAAAGAACAATTATTGTATGCCCCGACTTATATGAAATACTTAGAAAAAGTAAATTCATAGAAACAAAAAAGTAGATTAGAGGCCACTAGGGACAATGAGGGGAAAGTAAAATGGAGAGATATTGCTTAACACATACAGAGTCTGTTTGGTGTAAGTAGAAAGTTTCAGTTATAGATGGTGACGATGGTGACATAACATTGTGAATATAATTAATCCATTGAACTATACACTTAAAAATAGATAAAATGGGAAATTTTATATTATATATGTATTATCACAATAAAAAATTAATAGAGTGAGGTAACAGATGTATGTATTCAAAAAAATAGATCTATGTTTACCAGAATAATATTAACAGTCAATCTACGAATTATAAAATCACAAACTTAGACCCAGTTCAACAGCTTCATTGTGTCTGATCTCTGCCAAAGGTGACTCAGCTTAAGGAATTAAATGCATTGACCTAACTACATCATATCTCATTAGGCCAACGCTTTGTAGCCAACTTTGTGCTCAAGTCCTCTCTTTCTACTATTACTAAAAGGACAGTTCAGTTGGGCTTATGCCTTTTAATTATTTGAACCAAAGGTGGTAAAAGGAATGCTTTACAGAAGCCCAGATAACACTAAAATCGTTTCACTCTCTACATGGCTCTTGATGCACATTATATATGTGAAGATACAATAAGCATGGGATAATTACAAGTTGCGCATATGATGTCAGAGGAATGTTATTGTGACATTCTAAAGACGATGTTTTCAAAGTATTTTCCTGTAAAGTCAGTGCAAGTTAAATATAGAACTCCAGCTTAGTTCCACAAAAATTAACTAGTTGGGCAGTCATGGAGATCATATTACATTTAGAGGTCTCACTGGAATTATAAGAAGTAAAACTGAAAAGTGCATTCTCACACTGAATAACAGGTGTCCCAGAGTCTTAATGTTCTCTGAACTGACCCAAAATCATGAGTTTTAAAATAAGCTCTCAGAATCCTGAGAGAATTACTGCAGTTGGCAAATAAATTTCCAGTTTTCTACCAGGTAGCAACCATGGTTTGACAGAAATGGAATCATTAAGGAATAATTATATTTTCTGTTATCTAATTTGAGTTCTAAACTCATGTCTATGTTTGGTTTTAATTTTTCTTGTGTTTCATATAATAAATCTTCTCTTGTCCACACTGGCTGTGAAATGAAGCTTTGCATCATAGTTTAATATTTCCTTTAAAATCCTTCTAAGACATAAATATTTTCCACCAGAAGTCATACACATTTTGGAAATAATATGCCTTTTAACACTTGTATTTCTAACTTTTTCTAGCTAATTTCAGATCTCACTTATGTACTGTTATTTTTAAGTAAATCAAGAGGTTATTCAATTATTACTGGAGATTCTGACATCAGCCCTTGACTTACAGTTTTTAGGTCAGTTTTTCCTATGATTGAAACAAATTACAACATAATTGCAGAGCAGCCTTTATCCACACCTCAAAGAACCAGGAAAAATAATCAACTTTGAACCAGGAGCCAAGTAGAATCATGATGTTATAGTTTTCAGATTGTTTTAAGAAAAGTCTAATTTGTTGTCATATTCTGTTCTCATTATATCATTTTGTCAAAAAAAATGCAAAAAATAGAATATTAAATGTGTTTTAAAAAGCGCTATAAATCTATAACTCTTTTTCACAGAAAATAGCAGGTGAAAACCATCCACCTATTTTAAGACTAAAACAGCAGAAAGGAGTAAGCATTAGAAAAGGAACAGCTGATCTCAAACCAGTTCTTGAAATATCTGCCATTTGTGTCTGAAACTTTTATTTTTTTTGCCTATAGAGAAATCACTTCAAAAACGACAATTAAAACAGAGAGGAAGATGAGAGTGTAGACACTTCTATTATAAAACTTCTTAATGATTAAGACAAAAGTCAGTTCATCTCATTCAAAAGTGAGACTTGGTGATTAGAATTTTTTTCAATCAAAATTTAGTAAGCTGGCAACATATTTATTCATTTTCCTGGGAAGAGGCATTTGACATCACTGAATTTATTACGTTTATGCATTTTAATTGCCTATCTTCATAATTTACCTTTAGAGTAAAGATGATGTTTACATATAAAGCATAAATCATTAACAGTCCCTAAAAGCATACAGGGAAAATGCCATTCTTCCAACGGAATGGAAGTACTACACTAGGAGTTTTAAGGAGCAGTAAGAGTTGCAGAGATGGTTCAGCTTCCCCAATAACCAATCTCTGGAAAGCAAGTGCATGTATATTCTGCCTCCTTCATTTATATGCTTGCATAGTCTCAGATTATCTTCAATTCACACAAAAGAAGAGACTTTTGTGTTACAAAGTTAGTATTATATATTATAGTGTGCATATGCCATTAATACAGTAACATTAATTATTTTGGTCCACTTCCCAGATCCTTTGGTGCTCTTATTGTAATATTTTGCTCTCTAACTACTCCCTTCCTCCTGCCCCCTTATTTTTAATTTTTAAATTATTGTAACTGAAAGAATACTGGTGCTTTTTTTCCCCTTTTTTAAAACACCTCAAAAATCCCAAGAAAGAAAAAAAATGAGAAACAAATTATCTAGCCATTCTCTTATGAGATCAGCCTTAATCGACCAAAGGCTTTGAAAGTCAACAAAATTACTTATAGAGACAGATATTTTCTACTCACAATCTTAGCAAAGTGGTAAAAAATAGTATCCAGGTCTTTGTCATGTTTAAGCTACCTACATACTTAGAAGACAGATGTCAAGCTAATATATTTCCATCTGGAACTTATAAATCTGATTGCTCATGTGCTACTCAATGCGCTAATCTCTGTACAATATTCCTGTCTAGAGGTCATGATGCAGGAAAGTTAACATAATGAAGTAAGATCTTACTACCGTATCCAAAGTTTTCACATGCTCCGTTGCCTATGGGTAAACTTTCCCTTTCCACTGTAGGGTTGGACACTTAAATTGCTTTGAAAAAAAAAAAAACAGTATACAAAACAAATGGCTTAAATATGATGTGATGGTTCAGCTGAGCCTCTCTAGCTTCTGCCGTCTTCCATGAGAACAGCATAACCCCCAAAGGGCTATTCCTTAGGCATGGGTTCTTGATAAGATGATGTGTGAAACTGACTGTGGTCCTCGTACAAGAAGAACAAGAATTGAAGTTACTGGTTATCACAAGAAAAACCATAGAATTGAAATTAGAATTTTGCTATTTTAAAAAAGTGGTACTAGACTGTAGGCTGTAATCAGAGTCTGGAAAAAATGGCAACCCTTATTGGATAAGTTCGAAGTACATTTAATTATGTCTTGACAATAAGGCAATTTAAATATATATAGCTATTAGCACAGAGCCATAAGGAATCAAAGAGATTTAAAAATTTTTTTTAGAGATTTGTATTGTCAAATCTATAGGCACCCAACTTTCTAGGGCAAAAAGCAGGCTAAGACAGCTGATCATTTCTCCCAAGGAGGACATATTTCCAAAGATCCACATCAATGGAAAGAAAATGGAAAAGGAGTACTTTTCAGTATGGATCCAGGAAGTATGGAAAACAATGAACTAGAGAGTTCTTCCCAGGGAGAAGAATCTGGCCTAATCAAACAGCATCTCCTACTATCACTATCTGGGTAAGAAGTCCTTACATTATTTATTCAGTGGATCTGCCATTCTTCCCCTTTCTGAATGGAAAGGTTTATTACAGTTTTTCTGTCTTTATTGCACTGTTGTATGTTTTTTGTATGGACCAGATAACTTGTCTTCTTTGGAGACTTGGGAAGCCATATTCATGTTTGAGGTAGACCATAAGATCCCAGAGTTTTAGTTTCTTTTTTTTTTATGTGCTGGAGAGAAGTAAATATGTATAAATAAAAGAGTAGATTATAGCCTCTCTTTTCAATCCTTTTTTCCATTTTCAAGCTTAACCTTGTGACATGCTTTAGCCTTTCGAAGTGAGCAGACGTGACATATGCCCACCCAAGTAGTTTAAATGCAATGGTTTGGCTCATCCTTTTGAGTTTTTGCCTCTGCTCAGAGACTAGCTTGCCAATATATGAGTTGGTCCTTCAGGCTGGGTTGAGAAATGAGAAGACATATGTAACGAGCTGTACTTGGCCCACAGTCCTCATGTTCCAGGAGCAAAAAGCAAATATTTGTTGTAATTCCCTGTGATTGTTACTGCAGCAAGTGCTCACTAATGCATTCTGTAGCCAACACAAGCAGTTAGTCCCAAGTTGAACCATGGACTGTGATCAATGGTACAGCTGTAAAATGTGCTATCATCAGTTGTAACTAATGTTCTACACCGATGAAAGCTGTTAGTGGTGGGGTGGTATGTGGGAGTCCTATATTTCATACATGATTATTTTGCAAACCCACAACTTCTCTAATAAAGGGAAAAATGGTGTTTATTTACCAACAAAATTTCTAATTTACATCTTGATACATAAATTTTATTTTTGAATAATTATAATAATAATAAACCATTTGTCTTTAAGAAAACAAAATTAAAATATCTAAGAAGTTTGAGGAAATTTTATTTATAATTTCTAGACAGACTTAGGGAATCTAATTATAGAAAGTTTTATTAATGCTTGAAGAGTTTTCCAAGTTTTATTGGTGCCATGAAAGTTTTGGCCAAATACAAATTCAATTTTGTTTATTACATTATTTTCTTTAAGCATGCTGAGTTAAAATTAGGCCTGCTTAAAGGATCAGTACTAAATTTAAGAGAAATGGTTCAGATTACATCTACTCAATATTTTTCAATTGTCAATGTTTTTAGAGTTTCTCATATGCTATAATACTTTAGTTATGGAGAAATTATAGAACAAGAGAATGCATAAGTGAAAAGAACCAATTTGAAAAATACAACTTTCCTCGGTCATCACATTTCTTTATTTAACCCCATATTTGCTTGCTGCAGAGAGGGACCCATCCAAAATGAGGCAAAAACCCACCTGAGAGAATGTGTCCCATAGTGCAGAGGGTTTCCTGTAATAATAATATGCCTTTTTTTAAGACTGTAAGTTATCAATATTTTTTTTAACTTTTTGTTTATTATTTATTTTGGGTTATCAATATTTCAATACAAAAGGAACTACTACCTATTGTGGTTATTTACTTTGATATTTGGTTTCCTTCAGTACACTAAACTTTAGTTATTATATCATACTTTTATAGCATCTAGACTCCCTTTGTTATATTTTAGCCATTCTAACACATATATATTTTTCATAACCATATAATTATATATTTAATTCATAGTAATTTACCTCACTATTTCAACTTTTCCTTTCTAATATCATTATCTATGTAATATCATAAATGAAGAAAAATAGCATATATTGTTATCTATATATATAATTTATTAAGGAAATTGCATGTTATTTTTTTAATTCCTTGTGTGTGATAATTTTAACCTAATTCCTAAAAATTAGAGTGAAGCTTTATGCATATAGATTTTCTGGGCTCATGCAAATCAGATGTTAGACAATTTATAGTGTATGAAAAACCTTTGTCAGCTTCAGTCTCCAGGTTCTGTAAAGTGTGAATGTTTAGTTTAAAAAGGCATTGCTCTAAGGCATCTTAATCATCAAGTTTCACTCTATTTTAGGTCAGTATGTAAAAGAATTTTTTTCTTAGAAACTCTATAATTTATAGATTATATATACACTTTATAGTATAATAATTTATTACTATATAATAATAAACAAGGTTACATAATTTGTTACTATATAATAAATAAAATATTTAAGTAATTATTATTTCCCAGGCACTGTGCCATGAACTATTCATAAATTTTCTCATTTACTCTCAAAAAGTCTTATAATATAGCTGTTATTATTGCACTATTTTAAAAATGGGGAAATGAGTCTTTAAAAGGTTAAATAACTTGCCCAAAATCTCTTTGCAGGGACCAAAAGAATAACTTGAAGAGACAAAGTTGAGAATACAGTAGTCTCTTTAGCATTGTACTTTTGATTCAAATATTCTAAAATAAAAAGCCTTTCCCTTGATACTTCCATGTAAAAATTGCATTTTTTTTCCTTTTTGTGTTTAAAAGTGTCAAGAGTAGTTTCTTCTTACCTATGTGGTTCATCTATCTTTCCCCCTCATTATCCCATTTTTTTGCACATAAGATTTATAGATTCACTTTAGAAAATATCACATAAAACTCTGATAGTTGTCTTTTAGATAACATTTTCTAATTAAATGTTGAAATAGAATAAAGGTGAAAGATATTTGTCCAACAGGATTAGATTACTTGGTTTGATCTTGGTACTTTCAAAACTAATGCTAGAATAACTGTAGTGTCTTATTGGTCATATGATTGTTAACACTGCCTATTATACTAATTTTTTAAAATGTGCATAATAAATCTCTTTTAAAGGTGAATACAATGCTTTTTCTTTAGAGTCAAAAACTTTCATATTCCTATATGTGATACTAGACTACTAACATCCTAAGAGCATATAAAAGACATGATCAGTGCAATTTTCCTTCATATTTTACTACATTAAAATTTCATTTATCCAAAGAAGTTATTAATTACTAAGTTTTAAAAGAAAATAATGTGTTTAGGAATTTGGGGTATTTCATCAAAAGCAAAAAAAAAAAAAAAAAGAAAAAAAAATTACACCACACATGCTCTGACCTTAGTTAACTTGTAATTCTGTCCTAAAAATTCTTCAATGACTCATTTAAATCTTTTCTGCTCAGATTCCACTTCACCATCTAATTAGGGAAGTCCTAACTATAGGTCATCCCACTAGAGACAATAAAAACAGCTTTCAGCCATCTGATTTAGCAAAGTCATTTTTCAGTCCTTAGTAAACCAAATTTACTAAGCAAATAAGCAGTTTATGTTGATTCTATGGCCAGTGATGAGTTTCCGTTTGTATCAAAAGTCATAAATGTACATGATGAAAAATATCTCTTGAAACATGCAATTTCTTCAAACAATTGAGAATATAGATGGTCTCGACCTCATCGACAGCACATAGAAAAATCTCTTTATTATGGATTCTGGTTAGGCCCGGAAAAGTCTCCAAAGGAATGTGAAAGTATAGTCAAAAGACCAGCTTTGGATTCTTGTTTGCTTTCTCTGACTGTAGCCAAACAAGACAAACTTTTGCAGCCAAGTGAGTTGACAATTCAAATCAAACGGAGAAGCACTGCATTGTCACCAGCCTCCAAGCTCCCATTCCTCCTGTCTATATCTCTGACTCACTTGGTCCCAGGGTTTTCCTGACTAAAATGTCTATCATCCCTTACTACAACTCTGATTAAACCTTGGTCTTTATCCTAGAAGAGTTGGGATCTTGCATGACTTGTCCTAGGTTCCCTGGTTCTCAGCTCATTTGTTGGCCTTCACAACTGCAAAACTGCTGAACCGTGTACTTTGTGTGTTTTTTATTTTATTTTTATTTTATTTTATTTCATTAAGATACTTGGGTTATACAAATGTCACATAAAAAATATAGGGGATTGCCATATGCCCTGCTCCCCATACCTCCCACATTTTCTCACATTAATAACATCCTTCATTAGTGTGGTACATTCATTGCAACTGATGAACACATTTGGAGCAGTGCCACTAAGGATTAAAGTTTACATTGTAGTTTACACTCTCTCCCACCCAATTCTGTAGGTTATGGCAAGGTTTATAATGGCCTGTATCTATCATTTCAATGTCATTCAGGACAATTCCCAATTCCCAGAAATGCCCCCATATTATACCTGTTTTTCTACTCTCTGACCTCAGAATCTCCAATGGCCACTGCCTCCACATCAATGACATCATAATTTTTTCCATTGCTAGAATCACAGTAAGTCTATAGTAAAATACTTGGCCCTTCCTTATGGTTTTCAATTTAGCCTAAGTCTGCCTCATTTTGATTCTCCTTCCTTTCCCTTCCTCAAGTCATCACTATATCTAGCCCTCACCCTCCTGGCCATGTTTCCTTCAACAACTTAGGAAAATGAGGCACCAAGGTGAGGCACCATCAGAGAGTTACCTTCCAGGATGCTCTCTTCTCCTCTCCTGTCAGCCTTCTGGCAACGACTTACCTTTCTTGTTTTGGCAAGATTTTGAGGTTATAATATATACATGCTTTAACTTGTTATGGCAATTATCCTGTTATTAAAAAAAAAACAGTATTGTTTTAAAATATTTAATAATACTGGGGAAGCAAAACTTTAAATTGATGAGTTAAGACCTACAGCTTCAATTAGCTCACAATTTAAATTGTGGATAGCATTTCTATGTTTTTAACTCGAGTTATGATTAGTCTGTTCAATGTACCTCAGCTCACTATTATTTTAAGTTCCATGGGAAAAAAAAAATAAGGTCATCCCACAAGAAATAAAAAAAGGACAGTTTTTATATCACTATATGATGACAATTGACTTGTAACAGTGGCTAAAGTAACTAATGCATCACAAATAATAGTGTCCCTAATGCACTTGTAGGTAAGTCTAAGACTTCTCTTTGTGCATACCTGTAGGGTTTCTTGTACTTTGTTCTGCTTCACACTCTCTTGCTGAATGCCTAACATTGGACAGTTATGTCACAAATACTCATAGCTGGTTGAGTAAAAAGCTAAGTGAGAAAGGCTGGGAGAAATCTATTACACCAATTTAAAAACACAAATATACTTGCTTACAAGCACTCACCGTACAGATGAAGAATGTCAGGAATGCTTTTTATTTTAATAGAAGTTCTATTTCTGACCCATTATATACTCTTTGGAACTATTGCTTCTGCCATTATAATGACATTTCTTTTCTGTGTGGCACATCAATACCAGAAATGCCAACATGTTCATGAATATAATTTTATCTTGTATACTGAAACCAAATTTTGAAATTTCATCTAATTCTTTTTGGTCAATCACTGTATGCTACTGCTGCTGAAAATTTTATTTCATCAATTTTAGCATATCCCAATAAAAAACCTCAGGAGATGAGACTTAAAATAGGTGGGTATTCAGGAATAGAGCTAGATGGCAATTTTTTAAAAAATGCATCTGTTCCAGTATGATTTCAGTGACACTAAAGTAGTTGTAAGCTAAAATAAATGGCAACTTTAAGAAAAATCCTATAACAGGGATCTCTCCAATTCTAAATCTCCTAAATAGACATTCCCAATATTTAGGAATAAAACCAATCAAGAAATAATATTAAGGTAATACTTATGAAAAACTATTCATTAAAAAAATCTTGACTTTCATAGTCATTGTCACATTTTATTTATTTTTGTCTCTATTTTTGTCTTTAGAAATTTTGTTTCAAAAAAGGCAGGAGGATGTGAATATTCTTGCTGTCCTGATTTTGTGATAATCAGGGCATGCTAAACATGCATTATATTAGAAACCATGCATGTGTCCTAGTTTTTCTCTCTAGGTCTGGTTTTTAGAATGCTGGTGATAAACTAAGCATGATTTATTACATGACCATCTTATATGGGAAAAGACTGTAACTTTGGGTATCTTTGGTCAACCTTAAGAGATATAGCAGGGGGATGGATGTGGCTTGGGTGGTTGGGCGTCTGTCTCCCATATGGAGGGACCTGGGTTCAACCCCCGGCACCTCCCAGTAAAAATTAAAAAAAAGAAAAATATAGAATGCACATGGGCCACCAGGCCCCGTGCCCAGGTGCGCTGCCAGACCCCACGTGCAGGTGAGCCACCAGGCCCCACGAGCCACGCAGCAAGACGATGACATAACAGGAGAGTGACACAAGGGAAAGCCAAGACGAGACACACTGCAAAACCAGGAACTAAGGTGGCGCAGGTGGTAGGACGCCTCTCTTCCACATCGGAGATTCCAAGGATCGAATCCCAGTGAAGACAGGAGAAAAAGGATGAGAACAGAGGGCAGAAAATGGACACAGAGAGTTGCCCTGCGAATGGACACAGAAACAGCAAAAATGTGGGGGTGGTTAAAGTGGATAAAAGTAAATAAATAAATAAATCCTTAAAAAAATGTATAGGGGAGGAAGACACAGACTATAGTTAGTAGTAACACTTTGACAATGTTCTTTCATGATTTGTTAACAAATGTTTCAAACAATGCAGGGTGTTTGTGGGGGGGAGGGGTGATGTGTGAGAGTCCTGTATGATGTTATGCATGTTTGTTTTGTAAGATCACGATGTCTACTGAACACTTATAGTTTATGTATGTTCATATATGAATGATATACTTCAATAAATTGTTTAAAAAAATAAAAAATAAAAAACAAAAATTAAAAAAAAAGCAGGAGGAACTAAATCAGATAATTCAGTGCTTTGATCTTATAACTTAACAAAGCATTTTAATATATAAAGAACACAAGTTAATACAAACATTAGTTTTCAGTCAATTTTACATCCCTACTTTCTTACTAGTAAAAACTAACAAAATTGCTACACACAAAAAATCAGACATTTAAACCATTGATCACATTTAGTAAATCCACTCCACTTATCAGTGGAGGTAATAGTTTCTGAAATACACTGAATATATAATATATATTATATAATATATAATATATAGCACTATTTCTTATTCAAGGAGAATTTTGAGTGAAAGCACCCCACCCCAAAGTCATATATCAAAAACTATATGTTCTAATGTGAATAGATATTTAACATTGAGAGAAATAGCATCTTTGGCAGTGTCGATATTCAAAATTCAACCTTTAAGTAATAAGTATATTGTAATGAACATTTAGGAAAAAATGCTAGAGTAAATTCAAAAGAATTCATGACTCGTGTGTGTGTCTTTCTCTAGAGGGAGCTAAAAGATGATTCCATAATCTTGTTAAGGGTAGGGATTATACTCTTGGGTAGACATTTATATCCTTCACAGCTCAACAGACTGTACCTATAAAAGTTCATTAAATGTTTATTGTTTTGACTTGAGTTAACTTCTCAAACCATGAATGATTGTGTAGACCCATCTCTGCCCTTGCTGGCTGTCAAATGTCAGTCTCAATTTTGCTCTTTTTCTTCACTGTAGTTGTTGATGAAAAAATCAGAGAAAATGTGGAAAGCATTTCTTAACTCTTGCTTGTCAACATGGTTGTACTAGTCTGCCAAAAGAGTGTCGATGCAAAGTACCAGAAATCTGTAGTTTTTATAAACGGTATTTATTTGGGGTAAAAGCTTAGTTGAGTCCAACTCAAGGTTGCTTTCCCACTAAAGTTAGCTGCCACCTGTTAAAGCAAGATGGTTGCTGATCTCTGTGAGGGTTCAGCCTTCCCCTCTGGGTTTCCTTTCTCTCAGCTGCAGGCTGGCATAGGGCTTGTCTTTCAGGGCTTCCTTACTCTCCTGGTATAGGGCTCACTTCTTTCCAGGCCTTCTGTATCAATCTTGGCTCTCTTACCAAGGTCAGCTGCAAACTGTCAGGTGAATGGTTCCTCTCTCCCGAGGGCTCCAGGATCAAAAATGACAGAGCTCTCTCTCTTCCCATGTATCTTCTTGAGTGAATGTCAGTTTATATCAACCCACCAAAGGGGTGGGGACTCAACCTGAGTTATGCCTTACTGACATAGCCTAATCAGAAGCCCTAAATTGATTTTATCAAGTAAACTTAATCAGAGGCCCCTCACTGAATTTAATACAATCAAAGAGTATCACACCCCAGAGGAATAGATTAGTTTACAAACATAATCTCTCTCTTTTGGGGATTCATAAATAATCTCAAACTGTCATAATGGTAAATTCAGTATAGTTTAGAGCCGAAAGGGTCTGTAGATATTATCTAGTCCAACTTCCTCATTTTATAAATAATTAAACTGAAATCCATAAACACTTGACTTACCTAGTGGCACACAGCTAATTAAAATTAAGAACAGAATCCAGGTTCCTGACTTCAGAAAACTTTCTATTATGTCCATACTATTTCTCACGTGTTATGACGGTTTTTTAAAAATTGAACAGCAGTTTCTAAAATATAAAAAGCCTTTCCTCTCCATTCTATTTTCTTTACCATATTTACTCATAAAAGCATTTGTTTCAATATTTATTACCACCTAATCAACATTATAAAATAATGGCCTCTAACATTGACTTTTAAAACCTTCCATAATACAGAATTAATATAAAGTTGTAAAGACTAATTTCATTGTTGTATCATATATGAAATATTTTTCATGGGTATGAATCAAATTTTGTATTGTAATATATAAAATAAATGAGTTATTTGTCCTTCAGGAAGAGTGTTAGAGAATCAATAATAAAGGGCCTTGTAAATGAGATTTAGCAATGTATATACATTAGAAAACTGAAATGTATATATGTAGTCATGTTGTGTTCTTCAATTAAGTTCAAAATGTGCTAAGCAGAAAATTACACTTAATCTAAAAAAACATAGATAATAGATTCTGTTGAAACTAATTAGTTTCCCTTGTCTTAGGCAAGAATAAGTGTACTTTTGAATCAATAGATATACAATGCATAATAAAAGATGAGTTCACAAATTGAGTGAAGGTTTACTTATGTTTTGACTTTTAAACAATTGACAACTAATTTGTTACATTATCTGGATAATAAAAAAATAGTGTCTGGAGGCATACAAATTTTTCCTTTTCAAAAATAGTGTCTGGAGGCATACAAATTTTTCATGCACCTAAACTGAACACCCTCTTTTGCTAGAGAAAGTAAAGGAAGAATAAGAACCTCTCAAAGGGAAAGATACAGTGGTGCCAACTTCTTGATATTGCTTTATCTCAGTGAGCTGGATAAAGGAGCCAATGGACAAGTCAATTTGCAGGAATGATACTGAACACCTTTCTCCCTCCAGGTCAATTTCTGTGAGTAGATTAATGACGTCATGCATATTCTGGATCTGGAATATATTTCATTCTAAATTGATAGCTGTTGCTTGTCACCTTACTATCTCAGGTAAACTGAAACAATGATTTTAGAAAACCAGAAATTAAATACTGTATTATATCACACTTCCTTTCCTTTTCTGACTCCAGGAATTTATTACATATTCCCCCATTCTAACTGCTGCTTTGTTCTCTTACTCCTGAGAAAAATAACTGTAAATTTTCACACATGATTTCTTTTAATAATCTACTAGAGGGAAAGAGGAAGATTATGTAACTTGTTCACCAAACAACTTTATTCTATTGGTTTTTAGCAATCAATAAGATTTAATAAAACACAAGGAAAGGATGGAATCTCTAGATTTGAGCTGTCCCTGATTAAGATATTTTCTCTCTTGGTTCTTAGTCATGGTGTCCAAAAACTCATTGGCTTTCACTTATTTATTATAAAATATAACAAGAACTTCATGTGTAGCTTAAAGCTTTGATAGACCCCAGAAAATCCTGTTCTTAAAGTCAATCCATTTCTGTGCATTTAAACTATTGTAGATGGGACTTTCTGATTAGATTCAGTTAAGGGAACTTCCTTTTGATTAGATCACTTCAGTTAAAGGCTTTTGATTAAACTGCATGACCCAGGGTGGGTTTAATCCTCCTCCAGGAGTTCTTTATAAAAAGAAGAATAAAAAGCTGCAGACACAGAAAAAAGCTGCAGAGACATAAGCAAGCCTCCAGAAGCTGAAATCAATGAACTCAGCAGAGAAAAAGCCATTTGTGGAGCTTCCGGAAGCAGAACTAGCAACGAATCTTGGAGAAGATGGGAGAGATGAGCTGCTGCCATTGAGACCTGCCGTGTCCCTGATTGCCCTGATGATGCCTAGATCTGGACTCTTTCACAACCTCAAAACTGTTAGTTTTTTTTCTTTTCTTTTCTTTTCTTTTTTTTAGGGGGTACAAGGGATTGAACCCATGACCTCCACATGGGAAAGAGGCACTCAACCACTTGAGCTACATCCACTTCCCAGAACTGTTAGCTTTTAACCTTAATAAATTCTGATTATAAAAGCCAACCAATTTCTGGTATATTGCTCCAAATAGCCTTTAGCCAACAAAAACATTCATATAAAGATAATAGTGTTTCATTACCATGATATTTTATTTACTATAGTATAACCACTTGATAGCACAGTGCCAAGCAAATTTTTGGTAGAATTTCCTCAGCAGTATCTAATTTCTACACCTTAATTTCACATTTATCCTTATATTGAACTATGCTTGTCCATTTTATCATACTATAATTTAAAAAGCAATACAGAAATGTGAAATCTGACTAGAAATATCTTAAGAAACTTAAGAAATGGCACATATAAAAGGAAGTTTTTCAGCAAGAATCAATGTAAAAAGAGAGTATTAGGTATATATTTTAGAAAAAATAGATTTTTTTTAACTTTCAAGGAGAACTTGAGGAAAAGTAAGAACATTTTGCTCAGGGTAGACATTTTGAGGCAATTCTCTGATGTTTTTGGGGGCAGACAATCCTGTGGGAACTATTGAATTGGGTGAATGGGACCAGGGAGACTTATTTGTTAGTCCTTCATCCCCTCTTAGTTAAGTCTCAATAGCAGCAAAATCCCATTTAAGATATAAAAGTTGAAATTGAACAACTTAAAAATATTTTAAAACTTAAAACTAATGTTTTAAATGTCTTCAAGGCTCTTTGAGCATTACAGGGTCCAGTCTCATAGTAGTAAAATGATTTGAAAACTAACTGCAAATTTATTTTACAAATAGAAAATAGACTTTATACAAGCACATGGACTTTCAATTCAAAAGTTCAAATAAGTCTCAATATCTGAAGAACAGATATGGATTTCACAAGAATTCTTCTAATAAAAACATTTATTCTTTTCTATTTGGAAAGGTATGTTTATTTGTCCTCTATTCTTTCTTTAAGATATTTTCCTCCTAGAATTTTAGTACATTCTTATCATTTCAACCATCACTTCTCTGCTGAAGATTCTCAGTCCTGTCCACTAAACTAAACCATAGTCTATGGCACTAAGTAGCCTGTTCAGTTTTTTCCATTTGATGCCTATTATTACCTCAAATGCAACATATCCCAAATTATCATCTTCTTCTTCTATCCAGAGAAGTATCATAAACATTCTCTTAATACCCAGGCTGAAACTCTAGTCATCCATAAATCAATCCATGTCTCAATTTCCAGTCAATAAATTATTTCTTGTGATTCCTCTTTCCAAAAGTCTATTAATAGACTTTTGATAGACTATTCTTCCTATTACTGGTCTTAGGTAGTGTATTAGTTAGCCAAAGGGGTGCTGATGCAAAGTACTAGAAGTCTGTTGGCTTTTATAAAGGGTATTTATTTGGAGTAGAAGCTTACAGTCACAAGGTCCTAAAGAGTCCAACTCAAGGTACCGTAAGAGGTACTTTCTCACCCAAAGTCATTTGCCACATGTTGAAGCAAAATGGCAGGCAATGTCTGTGAGGGTTCACCCTTCCTTCTTCCTCTTAAGACTCCGAGGTCCCAGCTTCTTCCAATCTCAGTTGCAGGCTGGCATAAGACTTGTCTTTCAGGGGTTCTCAACTGCTTTGTTCTCTTCACCTGCAAACTATCAGGCTCATCTCTCTCCTCAGGGCCTCTGCCATGTCTATGGAGCTGTCTCTCTTCCTCTGTATTCTTCTCTGGGTTCTTTTTCTCTGTGTATCTACTTCTGTGTTCTTGATTGAGCATCTGTTTATATAGCCCACCAAGGGGGCAGAGACTTTTACACTATACTGATGTGGTCGAAATAAAGCCCTAATCTTAATATAATTTAATCAAAGACTTTTCGGCTGAATCAAATACAATCAAAGGGTATCACACCCAGAGGAACAGACCACTTTACAAACATAATCTCTCTTTTTGGAATTCATAAATATTCTCAGTTAACTAGGGTCTCCCTTTTGGAGTTTCTTGCATGACCAGTAAGAGATTGAATGACATCATATAGAAAGGCAGGGAACTTACCTCCCTGTGGCATAAACTCTGACCAATGGGAGAAGGAAGCAAGATAAAGTCTCCTTCCATTTTCACTCTAGTTAGCTATTTCAAGGGTAGTACCTTTTTGTAACTCTTTTAGGAAAGTTCTATGAGCCAAGTAAGCATACCATCTGAGTGACCTGCTGGGTCTTTTTGGTGCTCCAGTGCCAAACAGGCAGGTTTCCCTAGAAGCAGAACCTGAGACAAAGATTTGGGCACACATGCTTTATGGTAGCAGTGCTCTCAGGAGAAAGAAAGTGAGAGAAGCAGATAAGGGAGCAGCTAAGCAAAAATGAGGTTTCAGCTGGCATATATCATAAGCCTGATCCCATAGGAATCTCCAACTTGTGGCAAGGAGGCTGCTTTTCATATCTCCATATTAGTCAGTCATTAGTTATGGGGAAGGGCACATATCCTCCTGGACAAGGAAGCTCCCATTCTGCCATGAGTAAGTCTATGTAGAAGGCAGCAGCTGTAAGTCATGAGCAGCCGGCACTCACAGCAGCTGGGGGATGGGTGCACTTAGTCAACTACAAAACAGAAATACAATTTTTGGTTCAAATATAATAGATTTCATTCAAAACTTTGCCATTTATTACTACTGAATAAATTATGAGATTTAGTTAGATCTAAGAAAGTAAAATTAATAATGATTTGGGGACCATTTTTCTCAATGTTCTCCCATAAAACATTCGCAAAATTCAGTTCAATAAATATGTATAGAATATATTTTCACTGTGTAACATGAATAGAAATGACAAATACAACCATGAATAACTTGGTAATGATGTTCTAGAGATTTCAATATAGGGCAAATTACTCTCTGAATTCTGATTTTCAGCAGCTAAAAGTTTTATTTACATGAGCTCAAATACATCCATGTCCAGGTGCATATACACATATTTAAACAAGCATGCATACAAACTGTTTTTGTTTTTGTTTTTAAAGATTTATTTATTTACTTATCCCCCCCTTGCTGCTTGTGTTTGCTATGTCCATTTGCTGTGTTTCTTCTGTGTCTGCTTATCTCCCCCTTGCTGTGAGGTCCTGCTGCATCAGCCCACCGTGCCACGCAGGCCGGCCTGCCCTCACAAGGAGGCCCCAGGAAGCGAACCCCGGGCCTCCCATATGGTAAACGGGAGCTCTATCGATTGAGCCACACCTGCTTCCCCCATACAAACTGTTTTGGAAACAAACCTTTTGGAGTTTCTTGCATGACCAGTAAGAGATTGAATGACATCATATGGAAAGGCAGGGAACTTACCTCTCTGTGGCATAAACTCTGACCAATGGGAGATAGAAACAAGATAAAGTCTCCTTCCATTTTCACCCTAGTTAGCTATTTCAAGGGTAGTACCTTTTTGTAACTCTTTTAGGAAAGTTCTATGGGCCAAGTAAGCATACCATCTGAATGACCTGCTGGGTCTTTTTGGTGCTCCAGTGCCAAATACACTAATGCCTCCATTGTAATGCCTTTCATATTTCTTTCCCTCATTTCCCATTTATCTTTACCCTCACTGCCCTGGGCTGACACTGTCTCTCCCTAGATGCCCCCCTCCAAAAAAAATATGAGAATTTTATTCTTGCTTCAGACTTTGGTTTAATTTTCTCCCATTCAAAGTGTTAGTCCATAACAGCATTAGGATGGAAATCAATGCACTGCTTCCAAACTGAGAAATCCTTACTATAAAAAAATTGGCTGAAATAAATAGCATGTTCAATGTCATGCATGATTTACATTCATGTGCAATTTTCCTATTTCACTGTGGAGGGATAAAACAAACAGTTTTATCACCAGCCACTTGTGCAACTGTCTATGGATCACTCTTTGAGAAGCACTGTTCTAGCAGATGATCACTGAGATACACACACACACATATACACAGCATGATGAGATGACCCCACATTTGCCATACCTTGCTGAACTAATACCAAAACTGAGATAACTTCATTAGAGAACTTTCGTATCTCTGTACTTTTCATGCAGAGAAGTTGCATAATCCTTTATACTTCTAGTAACTAAAGAATCACAATGTCCTATTTGGTATCTACTGATTAGTATTCCATATAATTGTACTGAGTTTTTCTGATTTATTTTTCTTACTGGTGTTTACCACAGTACTACAGGGATAAATTTACTATAGGTAGGTGCCCTATTGCTTTTAGAACTGTGAAGTATGATGTTTTGATATACAGTTTCATAGAAATTCTTCTTTAGACAGCAAATTAAGAAAGCAGTGCTTTGCCCTTAAAATATTCATATAAAATTTATCAATATCCTTAAAACAATGAATTTAAATTATTATATACCAAATGAGAGAAATTTCTGCTAACTGTAAAACGGTGTCATATTTTAATATTTCAGTTATTGATGCATAATTATCTTCCTGAACCAAAACCATTTTATTTTACCTTTTAATGCAGAAATGTACCATAGATAATATAGCAAGTAGTTATGTGGTTACCAGACAAAATAAACATTACGTTTTGAAATTCTTTAATCAGAATGTTTAAAAAACTACAAATGTAGTTGTAGCCCCAAATTTGCCTCCACAGTCCATTTCCTCTCCCCCTTTCTCCTAAAGTGAATACTAAAAATATTTTAGTCTGTGTGCAATATAGGTTTTTAGTAACATATAATGCTATTTCGTGGATATTGTAAAACTCACACAAATTGTATCAAACTGTATGTTTTCTTGAGTCTTGCCTTTTTCATTAAATCTTATGTTTTGAAGATCAAGGTGATACACATTTATCAGGTTTCTGGATTACATCCATCCAATGAATATTCTATGATTTTTTTTAATCCATTCTCCCATGGCGTGACATTGTATTGTTTCCATTTTTTCTCTATTATAAGAAACGATGCAATAAACATATTTGCTCATGTTTTCTTTGTAGAATTACCCAATAGATATCTTCCTCTATCCATCATTGCCTGCTGAATCCTATCTCTATCAAAAGACTAGATTTTTAAAGCACACATTTTAAAGACATAAATCAAATAATACTACTTCTGCTTTAAACCTTCCAAAGAAACCTCACAACATAGAAAAAATTCCCAACTTTTACGTATGGTCTAACGGCTTTTATATCTGTCTTTATCTCATACCTCTCTCCCCTTCACTCATTTTGTTCCAGCAACACTTGTCTTCCTTTTGCCCTCGCAAGTTCATACCACTCTTAGGTCTTTTTGCTCTTGCTGGGCTGTCAGTCTTATGGCTCTGCTCCCAAATATTCAGACAGGTGGCTCCTTCTTGTCATTCAGTTCTCACCTGCAATGTGGGTCACCATTTGAGAGAAGCTTTTTATATATATATCACAATTTAGCCTCCTCATTCCCACTTCAATTCATTTCTATCAAGCCCTACATTTTTATTGGTTTCTTAGTTCTCAGTCACTATCAGAAAATGCATTATTAATTTATTCATTTATCCGTTTCTTGTCTAACTCTAGGAGAATGTAAGCTCTGTGAGAAAAAAGGGGAATGTTCCATGAATGAATGATCAGAAATAGAAAAACAAAAAACAAACAAAAAACAGATTCTGAATAGAAGCAGTGTAATATAATAAAAACAAATAATGTAGAAAGAATGAACTAAAAACTGTTTTTAAGCTAATCCATCTGTTGCTGTTTTTATGCTAATCCATCTGTATATGTAAACCTATTTTGTGTGAGACCTTTTAGATTCAGCTAAAGGAACTTTTGATTAGATCACTTTTGATTAGATTATTTTAGGGCCTTTGATTGGACTACTCCAGCAAGGCCTGACCCAGGGTGGGTTTTGGCCCCCTTGCTGGAGTCTTATATCAATGGAGAACTGAAAGCAGAAACACACAAAGAAAGACAACTGTAAGATTTTACCCTTCCTTATGAGAGAGGACTCCAGAATTGCCTACTGCTGCAGAAAGACAGAGAAACCCCCAGAGGCTGAGAGAGAGGACAGAGGCCGGAAGCAGTGGAGCAGCCAGAAGATGCAGAAACGAGACCCAGGGAGATGAGCCATATGCCTGATTGCTCACAGCTGAGCTTGGGGAGAAGGCACAGACTGGACACCATTTTGCCTTGACACATGGCAGGAGTCCAGGATCAGCAGAGCAGCTAAACTTTGGCGAGACAGCATCTCTGATAAAGCCTTGATTTGGATATTTTCAAAGCCTTGGAACTGTAAGCTTTTACTCTAATATATTTCTGTTATGAAAGCCAACCCATTTCTCATATATTGTCTTGGCAGCCTTTAGCAAACTAAAACACTCTGATACCAGATATTTCTAAGCATAATTTTAGGTTCATCCCACAAGCTTTGGTGTTACTTTCATTGTCATTTAATTCCAAGTATTTCATTTAAAAAACAGTTTTCTCTTTAATCAATGAAATGTATAGAATGGGAGGCAATATAGCGCAATAGCTAGGAGCTTTTATGCTCTGGAACCAGACTGCTGGACTCCCATTGGTCTCTACACTTACTAGCTCCGAGATCAGGGTAAAGTTAATCATCATCTTCACGCCTCAGTTCCCTCATATACAAAGAGGGGATAGTAAGAGTAATTACCTCATAGGGTTGTTGTGAGGACTAAGTGAAGTGATCTACATCCAGCACTCTGAGCAGGGCAAGGAAGAAGAGAACTTCTTGCTGTCTCTTCCCACTTCCAGACAATCTACCCATATCTATCACCACCACAGTTCATCTGTTTTGCCTTTTTCTTTCATGGTGGCATGCTTTATCCTAAAACATGTTTTTTATCCTAAAAATTCAAGCACATACTGAGGAGTCCAGCTCCTGGCCAAAATCTGACGTGTGATTTTTGAGGCTCAACCATAGGCAATTACAAAGGCTTTACCTGGCAGACCTCAAGGGGGAAAGCTGCCCTCCCCACAGACTTGTTGTACAGGCTTTGCTCTGCAGTCTCTGAAGGGAGTTGCAGTCAAGGACCCAGGACCCCCGACTCATCATGCTCTTACCCATATCTGCATTCCGAACCCGAGGCCTTCCTCCTCAGGTACTTCTGCTGAGACCTCCTTATCAGGGGGAAAGAAGAGGAGGCCTTGAAACACTTTACTCTGACTCAGGATTCAGTACTTTTCCACTTCTGTTTCACCTCTCCCCCCAGCTTCCCGGTCCATAAACGTGCAGGAGCCTTTTGTTTAGGGTTCCCTCAGTAGTGAGAAACCCCACATCTGCACTGATCCACCTGGCCCTTACATGGTGGTGAGGTTCCATGGGGGAAAACGGAAGAGGGGAGCTGACTCTTTTTTCTTCAGGTTAGCGTCGTGCTTATACCATCACAGCAAGTGACTAAAAACATCACTGTTATTTCCATTCTGGCTTTGATTGTTTTAATCAGCTCCCTTCAACACCTACCAGCTCAGGTCAGCTTTCTCTCAGCTCAGCTCTTAACACACATATGCTTTTCATATTCTGCCATTTCTGTGTTTTTGGAGTAGAGAAGAAGTTCCTCAAACCATAACTTTAAAAAGCATACTTATCTAGAAATCCACAAAAGAGACTTGAAATTTCAATATTCTGATTTAGCTTCCTGAGAATTTGCTGACTCTCTAGAGAGAGATGGCAGGTAATAAACCAGGTAACTTTGGCAACCATGTTTGAGGAGATTATGAATGCTTTCATAGAAAAAAGATTGTAATTTTACCTATTTTTCTAATCCAATAGTTCTCAACACATATAGGGAAAATTACTTTGAAAATTTAACATAGATTAAGTTTCACTTTCTACTTTATAAGAGAGAAAAATTTAATTACCATTTCATGTAAACTGTTTTATTTCTTACATCTTAATTTTAGAGGGTGAAAAACCATGGTGGTTATTTACAGTCATAGCAATCTCTAAAATATTTTTAACAAGAAATGAAAAATATTTATGGCATTTATGTTTAAATGAAGATAAACCCCAAATATCAAAACACCTAAAAATGATACTTGACAGGTTTATCACTGATTATAAGAACAATGTTAGTTTTGTTCTATCGCATCAGAACTAGAGTGATGGCATTGTGTATTTTTAAAATGAAAACTTGAAAGCCTGTGAAAGTAAAAAAATCACACGCAAAAAAATGAACACTGTCTATCTTAAGATATATTCTACTTTGTGAGAGGTGGAACTAAATCTAGAATCAGCACTCTTTGCTAGAAAAAAATTAAAATCGCAAAGAGTTGATGGATTTGCTGTCCAACTTTTAATATACAGTAAAATAATTTTTTTCATTTTGTAAATATTGCAAGTATTTTCCATAATATTACCCATGAATAAATAAAAACACAAAAAAGGGATAATTTCATCTGAGGCTAATGAGAGTACTAGAGTGTAAGAAGCAGGGTGCAGGGGAAGAGCAGATGAGCCTGGTTCTCCTTTTTCCAGTACCTGAACACTAGGGGTTTGGTGGTATAATTCAGACGTTGGCACAGTCCAAATCTGATGTGTTTATCTTAAAAGTTGACACAAGAAGCTTAGCTGGACTGTGTAGGATGAGAGTGTGGAGTAGACAAAAGTATGGTAATAGCTTCCCTTGAACACATTATTCAAAATGGTTCCTTTAAAACAGTTGTTAGAAGTTATATACTGATGAGATATATTTAAAATTATGATGAAAAATCGTTCAAGGAAGCAGTGTGGAATATTAAAACAGTAAGGGTCAAATAGTGAAACAATTTAAAAAGTAGTCAATATGTCATCTATTTTATGTTCTCATTCTCCTACCAACCAAAAATGTAGGTCCCATTCCCAAGGCATGTTCTCTTTCTAGCCAACATTAGAACACATCTAGGCCACTCATTGCCACATTGACATTAAGTAAATGTATTTCCTTATTATCTTTCTCTGATGCCTTTATGAATTTCTTTCTCATTTCTAGTTTTCTTTCTCTTCACTGACCGCCCCCCCCACCTCAACCAGCACTTCAATACACCAACATTTAATGCTTTTCTAAATTCCTCCAACCCCAGCTGCCAGTTAACCCTGCCATGTGCGAGAAGACTCTAGCATCACCAACAGTAGCAGAAAGACGGAGAAACCCTGAGGGCTGAGAGAGAGGCTGAAGGCTGGAATCAGTGGAAGAGCACAAAGCTGAAGAGATGAAAGCCTAGGGAGATGAAGGCCTAGGGAGAGATGAGCCACATGCCTGATGGCTCACAGCTGAGCTTGAAAAGAAAGTGAGCCTGGAGGAGAAAGCAGAGAGCAGCCACCATCTTGCCTTGCCACGTGGTAAGACTCCAAGATGCAGCAGCAGACCTTTGAGACTTAAACCTTCAGATTGCTCATATGCCTGTTGAACCCTGAAACCCAGCAATTATGTAGTCAACTCTTACTCTCCAGTTCTTTGGGCCTGCCCTTGACAACTAACAAAAAAGTGAGGATGGACTAGCCCCACGCCAAAAACAAGGAGTATCTTCAACTGCAAACAAAACAATTCCCTTCCTCTGCCCCATAATATTTACATCCTTTCTCAGCCTGAAGCAGTCAATGCAGATATCATCCCAAACTCCTCAAGACTGAGGAATGAATAAAAATGGGCAGGGAAGGGAGTGTAACTACTGACCAACACAAATTTATTGTTATTGTAGTTCTGTTAATTGAGTAACTTGTAACATTGATATAAATAATAAATTAAAAATAAATAAATAAATAAATACAATAAATCCCTCCAACCTCACCATGGTCTGTCTGTCTTTTAACTCTAAATTTTTCTTTCTCTCCTCAAGCTCTAATTAGAATACCTAGCCTCTGGTGATGAAAGTTGAGCTAAATTCTAATTTTATCTTGTAAAGCAATACACAACAATGTGCAAGTAAAATATAATCATTTTGATGACTTTCCTTTTAAAAAAGAGTATTATTAAATTAAACCATTTATGTATATTATCTGGGAGGTGTTTATGAGATACGAGGAATTTATGAAAGTAACCATGCAGGTCCATACTCTTATCTCCACAATTCCTCCATCTTTGTAAGTAGAACAAACAGGTGTCAGAAAAGTAAAGCTTTGCAAAACAGAAATAAAGTTTGGAATCAGAATTTAATAAATGTTGACGGATTCCTATAAATTAAAATTTATTCCAACATATCAAACCAAATGTAAATTTTTAAATGGTTTACTAAAAAAATACATTTTACACTAAAATAGGCCATTCTTATTTGGCCTTTAAATAAATTCCTTTTTTAAAAGAA
>JAQZBX010014958.1:0-38076 GCA_029593785.1 Cabassous unicinctus
AACTTGTCCTTTTTGGTTTTAAGATGGAGGAAAGGAGCCAGAAGCCATGGCATGCAAACAGCTTCTTGAAGCTGGGAACAGCACTCAGGTGATAGCAAGTAAACAGAGACCTCAGTTCTACAACTGCAAGGAACTGAATTCTGCCAGTAGCCTGAATGAGCAAGGAAACAGATTCTCCCTTATTGCCTCCAAAAAGGAACACAGTCCAGCTAACACCTCACTTTTAGCCTGGTGAGATCTGTACTGGACTTAGGACCAATGGAACAGTAAGACAACAAATTTGTGTTATTTTAAGGTAATAATATTGTGGTAATTTGTTATGGCAGCAATAAAAAACTAATACACCCAGAGAAGGAAAATCAAATTACTTCCTTAACGATTCAGAAAGGAAATGACAGCAAGATAAGTATGTTGGAACATCATGGCATCAACTTAATTTCCTCTTTCCATCAAGATTATGAGGAGTAATAGGGAAGGCAGATTGAAGAGTTGATATATGAATGAAATTTTGGATGTTGAACCCCAAGCTCTACTCTGAATCCCACCAACAAGGCTTCACTGAGGTAACCACCAGTTACTCACTAGTCCATACCTGGGAAGCTGGGTAAACACATTTCCTTACTTTGTGTCAATTTAACCCTGCTGAGACAAACTTAAGTATTACTTCTTAGTGTCAGTAGCAATTTTACCTGTGGGAAATAATTCTTTGAAGCTATAGTTTGCTTCTAACAGCATTTCTGGAGAACAGAGGACATCAACATTTAAATTTCATCACTTTTCAGTAGATTTGAAGACATTATTAGCCGTAGCCCAAAGAATAACAATTTGAGGTTAAATTATAGCAAGGGCAGCAGTTATTAAAGAAATGGAAGTTCTTAATCATGCTGATTCAAAAGAAAAGATTGTAGGGTTTCTGCATTTTGTTTTAGACTTAATGGAAAGACATCATCTGTTACTCCATAATGCAGGCTACTATCTGATCACCAGTACTATTGACATCACTTTTTAGGCTTTTCTGTTATTTCTGGAAGTAGAAGCAGCAGGAAAAACACTTAAGCCCTTTAGAGAATTAAGTCTTGAAATGGAAAATTCAATTCAGTCCTTAGTGAGAAGCTTCCTTTAAAAGCTTTTTGAAGACGAATCTCCACTTATAAATAAACAATTTAGAGTCTTTACCTACCACTGATTTTCTTTCCATGAGGGACTTATACTGCATATTCTCTCTAGAGGAAAAATAAAAGCTACCACTGGGGGTCCAAGCTGTCGTCTTCCTCTTTGGAAAGTCTGGATGCTGGTTGGCTGTTCTTTCCCCTATGGTAATGCAAATAAAAACAAAATGCCCCAGAATGAGTGATGGAGAGTTAGAACATTATGTTGGCTACTTCTCTCAGCAATGGCTGAACACAGCATGGCTGGGCTCCCAGATTCCTTATTAGCTTGCTGAGGCCTGACAAGATAGAGATAGGCCCATTTCTCAGTGCTGTGATACGAGAGGAAGTCTAGGAGTAATAATTGTTTACTAAACATAGTATTTAATTAAAACAGCGTCATAGAATCGATAAGGAACTCAGGAGTTTTCAAGTTCAACTCACAATGCAATTAAGAGTATTCCCAAGAGATAAGAGTGAACTTTATAGTGACAGAGACCTGCATGGTAGCCAGGTCACTTTTCACAAAGCTGTATTTGCTAGAAAATGTTTCCTCGTGTTGATCTCAATCTGGATCATTGTTATCCTCTATCTTTTGGTTCTGTGGGGTATGGCCTTATAGAACAAGTCCAGTGTAGTCTTCAGTAGAATTCCTAAACATTGGAGGGCTCTTAAAAAGCATACTGCTGAAACCTATCATTTTAAGTAATGGAAATGAGGGCCAAAGAATTTCAGTGTTTTGCTCATGGTCCCAGGGCTAGTTTGACCATCAAAAACCCAAGTTGCTCAAGTCCCTGAGTATTCTCCATTAAATGCTGTCTAAGAAATGGACCTAAGTGAAGAGCTGTTCATGTTAGAACATGCTTTTTTTTAGCATGAGTTGCAATCAGTGTTAGTGGAAATAATTAGTTTGGGAGTGAAAGAAGTCTAGGTTCTAATTCCAGTCTTGGAATTTATCTCTTTGTTCTTCGGTATTTCTCTTAAATTTTCTTATCTTCAGCTTTCTTTTTTTTTTTTTTCTTTAATAAAATTTTATTGAAGTATATCATTCATACAACATACATAAACAATATATGTATAGTAAAATTTGTAAATTTACGAAACAAACATGCATATCATCGTACAAGGCTCCTATACATCTCACCACCAACACCTTGCATTGTTGTGAAACATTTGTTACAAACTATGAAAAAACATAGCCAAAATATTTATACTTATAGTAACATTTAGCCCATATCTCATATTTGGTGTATTTTCCTCCAATCCACCCAATTATTAATACCCTATAGTAGTATTATATATTTATAGTTCAGGATAAAACATTCTCATATTTGTCCTTTTAACCATAGTCCATCATCCACCATGGGATTCCCTGCATTGTACAGTCCCATGCTTTGTACAATCCAATGTGTACACTCAGTGGCTTTCATTTTCATCGCAGAGTTGTGCTGTCATCAGCTCAATTTTAGAATGTTTTCATTACTCCAGAGGGAAAAAAAATCCCATATGCTCTTATATACCCCTATTGCTGTCCCTTAATATTGAAAAAATATCTTCTTGCCATTGTTGCAAATATTACAATATTACTGTTAACTATCGTCCATAAATTACATTAGTTGTAATATTCCCATATAACACCCTATTCTTATCACTTTGCAAAAGAAGAGCATTCTTATATTTATACTGTTAACCACAATCTTCATCCACCACCAAAATCACAGTTATACATACCCTAGATTATCTCTAGTTTCCTTTCAATTGACATTTACTTCCACATACTACCCTTTTCATCCACAATCACATTTATAAATCAGCAGTTCTGGTTATACTCCTTATATATACTCAACTCTATTCATTTCCATACTTTTACAGTTAACCTTAATATTAATGCTACATACATTAAGCATCATATCCCATTCTCAACCCACCTTCTATTCCTCTAGAGTTTACCTCTGTGAGTTTACTCATCATATTTAGTTCATATTAGTGAGACCATACAGTATTTATCCTTTTGTGTCTGGCTTATTTCACTCAACATATTATCCTCTGGATTCATCCATGTTATCATATGCATGCCTATTTCATTTCTTCTTACAGCTGCATAGTATTCCATTGTGTGTATATACCACATTTTGTTTATCCATTCATTGGTTGATGGATACTTGGGCCGGTTCCATATTTTAGCAATTGTGAATAATGCTGCTATGAACATTGGTGTGCAAATGCCAGTTTGCATCCTTGCTTTCAGTTACTTTGAATATATCCCTAGTAACGGGGTTGCTGGATCTACGGCAGCTCTATATTCAGCCTCTTGAGGTACTGCCAAACTCTCTTCCACGGAGGCTGCACCATTTTGAATTCCCACCAACAGTGAAGGAGTGTTCCTGTTTTTCCATATTCTTTCTAGCACTTGTAGTTTTCTGTTTTTTTGTTTTTTGTTTTCTAATGGCCATTCTATAAGGTGTGAAAGGGTATCTCATTGTAGTTTTGATTGGCATTTCCCTAATAGCTAGTGATGTTGAGCATTTTTTCATGATCTTCAGCTTTCTTAATTGTAAATTAAGTATAATGAGAATTACACTGAGGATTAAATGAGGTAATAGGGTTTAGAAGTGCCTAATTCAGTGCCTGAAATAGAGTAAATATGAACAAACTTCATGGTTCCTATCTGTTAAATTCATTCAGAGAATATTTTGAGTGCTCTTTAGGTTCTGGGAACTGATATAGGTGCTGTGATGTTGATGTGAACAAGACATGCCCAGCCCCTGCCTTCAGAAGGGAGGCAATGACCAAATATACAGATATGTTTAAGGTAAATATTGATAAGTGCCCTAAAGAAAATACAGTAAGTTCATGGAATGGAGCATAACACAATGTGCTATTTTCTATATGGAGGTCATGGAAAACATCTCTGGGAGAAGTGACCTTTGAGGAGACACCTGAACAAATTGCAGGTGTGAACCATGTAATCATCTGGGGAAGACTTTTTCAGAGGAAGAGAACATAAAGGGCAAAGTGCACGAACAAGTGTATTACTGGAAATGTATGAGGCATAACAAGGAAGCCAGTGTTGCTTGGGGAGGATGGGGGGAGTAGCTGGAGATGAGAACTGAGAGGTAGCCAGGGGCTAGATCATGTGGGCCCTATGAGTGATGGTAAAGACTTGGGGTGTTGCTCTTTCAGTGGTGGACAGTTCTACGCAGGATAGTGACATCATATGACGTGTTTTAAAACAGTAGTTCTCAACCTTAACTGCACACTGAAATTACCTGAAGGTGCTTATTTTTTAAAAGAATTACTTGCCTTATTGCTAGAGATTCAGATTTAAACAGTCTGGAGTGAGGCTGAGCGTCTCTGTGTTATAGAAGCCCTCCAGGCAATTCTAATGTGTATCCAGGGTGGAGAAGCACTGTCATAAAAGGTTATCAATGGCTAATAGGATAAGAAACGTACCTGATGAGCCAATGAGTCAGACCGTGTGCTGAGGAAAGTTCTGTTCCAAAACTGTTTAGAAGTCCGTGTACTCAGATATCCCCTAATGATAAATGAACCAAGGCAGATTTTGGCTTTTGATCATGTGTCAGGAACATCTTAACAAAAGAAAGGGATTTTCTTATTCCTTGGGTTGGCCTTGAATTTTTTCCCTGAGGATCAGAAAACTAGGAGGACAGAATGAATCCATAAGAATGGTACCTAGAACTCTGTTCTTGAAAGCATTTTAACTACAAAGAATCCTTGCACACCATTCTGTGGTTAATGAGGGTGTTTAGTTTGAGTTCCCTGTTGGTCTTTAGTTGATTAATAACTATGGCTTCCAGTGTCCTGAATACTTGTGAGAAAATGTATATAAGTAAGATACCAGTCATCCTCATGTTTTATCCAGTCTGCATTCTTCTAAACATTATTTTAGCTCATCGTGAAAACGATAGGATTTCAGCTAAGTGTTGTCCAGTTAAAAGGGTCGTGGTTGCCCCGTTGTTCTCATCTGAGGATGTTTTTGCTTCTGGAAGGAATTTGGCAATGTCTGGAGACATTTTTGGTTGTTACATCTGGGGTAGGAGTGCTACTGGCATCTAGTGTGGAGGCCAGGGTTGCCCCAAAATATCGATGTGCTAAGGTTGAGAAGCCCTAATTTAAGTTCCTTATAGTAGAATGTCCACAATTCTGGGAGAGAGGAAAATTCAATTTTATACTTCCTGCCAAATAGCTGTGTAACATTAAGCAAGAAGTTTCACCTTTCAAAGCCCAGGGGGATTCACATCTGAAAAAGAGCTATTGAATTAGATTGTATAAATTGTGACAAAGTATTGGTGGTATTATGTGCCTGCCACTGTGCTAAGCTGAATGATAGAAAAGTTCCTTCCCCTTTAGGAAGTGAATGGTCTATGGGATATATAAGTCAGCTATAGCCATGAATAATGCTGTGTAATAAACCACATCATATCTTAGTGACTCAAAGCACTATAATATATTCTCACTCACACATTTGCAGGGTGGCTGGGGCTCAGCTAATCTAGCCTGGGTTTATTTCCAAGCCTGTCTCCAAGCAGGGATCCAGTTCTGATGTTCTGTGTGACCTTCATTCTCTTGGACTACTAGGTTAGCAAAACCACGATTGTCTCATGGTGATGGCAGAAAGCACTGAAGGTCAGGCAGAAACATTCAGTACCTAGTAATGTCTGTGCTCAAAATTGTATCCCTGTTCCTTTCACCTACATTCTTTTGGCCCAAGCACATCATGGGACTAAGACCAGCAACAAGGAGGTAGTAAAACACATTCTACCTCTGGTGGGAAAAGTTGAAAAATCACATGTCAAAAGACATGAACATAGAGAGGGGTTAGAATTAGGAACAATAATGCTATCTATACACAGGGACCTTCCAATTTTAATACATAATAGTTTTAAGACTATATTCTTTCCTTTGCATTGCTTAAGAGCTTTTTGATTAAGTTGAATTCAAGAGTGCCTTTCATTTAAAGTCACTCTTAAAAAAAATTTCCAATTTGCTTTCCAAGATCCACTTCAGTTTCCTTTGTACTTATTTTCTTTGATATGAAGACCTTCCAGCCAGCTTTCTGGCCCTGACTTTGTTTGGCCTGATGTGTTCTTTCCGCCATAGAGGGTTCCTAAAGAAAGGGGTAGTACTTGACTGCTGCAAAAGATAATTTATGATACTCTGACAGTGGGAGGGAAGGGAACAGATGGTCAGTATCATCAGGACCATACAGTTTGTCAACTGAGTGATGTGTCAGATGTTCTTTCTCTTCAGTGGGCAATGGGCGTCCTCCCAGTTTGGGCACCAGTGACCTTGTGCTTCATAAGTGATTTTTAAAGTGCTTGGAACAATCTTCTAATAATGTGCCCATGGGCTATATGCTTCACAAACTTAATGACAATCTTTATGCTCGCTACTCAGTTGTAATTTCTAAATGTGTGTGCATATGTGTATGTGTGTGTAAATGCTTAGAATATCTCTAGAAGGAAACTCATGAATTAGATAATGAGGTTTGTACCAGGGAGGAGAACTGAATGGTGATGGAACATAGAAGGGAAGAGTTTGTTTCACTGAATACTCTTTCTTACCTTTTAAAATTTGTATCATAAGTATATATTACTTATTCAAAAATATTTCAGTAAAATGAAAGAGGGCACTAGTATCTGCAATTTTTAATTCAGGGGAGTTGAGTAAATTAATGTTCCTATTTTAAGTCTCAAAACTATATACCTAGAGAAATGGCAGAGCTGGGATTCAAATACAAGTCTCTATAACTCTAAAAATTCAAGTTTTATTCGGTTATGTACTTTCTTCTCAAAAATTTCTATAAATGAATAACTATGCACATGCTTGTCTTAATGTTCAGGAGACATACATTTTCACTGATAATGACTCCACTGACTTCTTCATTCTGTTTCTGCTTGCTGGTGGTTCTGTTTGATGGCTGGTACAAAGCCCAATTAAGCCAGCTTGCCATGATCTCCAATTTGATGTGGTTTTATCGAGACATAGAGGTCACCATAGTGTATGACGTCACCCACTAAATTAGAGAAGTCAAGAAGTCTAATTTGGTGTTACAGTTTTATCCTCTTTGCCTACCACACAACTAGTAATAATATCACCCACTAATTTTGTCATGGTGTCCAAGGAGTAGTACTTTCCTGAAGAATTCTTCTACGCCCAACCTCTAGAGACTCTATTTCCCTGAAAGCAAGAAATGAACATCTAAGTAAGATGTCATTAAAAGGGAATGCTTTCCAAAATTCATGAACTAATTTTACACCAAATATACACAGCATCCAGTTTGCCCAAGAGCACATTAGGAGGCTAAGAGTGGGGGGAAATGAAGTTTAAGAACTGGATGGCCATTTACCCTCCTGGGAACATTTGAGCCGCTATTCAACTGGTATCCATAAAGCAAATGTTCCCTCCTGACAGATGCTGATTGGTTTTCAAGAGGAAATTCTATCAATACTTGCAGCTCTCCCTTGGCCCCTTGTAGGTTTGAGGTGTTTTGTTTTGTTTTTTCAATCTGTCTTTATGGGGAAGAGGGAGCATGGTGTGATGGAAAAGTTCAGAGACTGGGAACTGAGTACCACTTTTTATCCAGGCTACAAAGTGATTCTTATTAACTTTCTTCTCTCTGGGCCTCAGTTTCCCAGATCTAAGAAGGATCAGACTGTATGTTCTTTAAAGTCTCTTCCGTCCCCAAAACAATATGATTCCTATGATTCCTTTCCCTTAGGATTAAGAAAATAAAGAGTATGCTTCTCATCCAAGCTAGTCCTAAGTAAAATTGCCAAGTTGCTAAGTGTGTCTTTGGTGTAATTTTATTTCTCTGTTCTGTGTATCTCCTTCCTTTTCTGGCTTCCTACTTGTTATCTACTCTACAGCAAAGGCCACTGCTATCAGCACTCTACCAGATAGGGCAGTAGAGTACAGTGGAAAGAACAACAGATTTGGAGTCAGTCAGAAGCTGGTTTTAGTTCCTGTTCTACCTTGAGCTATACGATCTTAGAAGAGGCACTCCACTTCATCAGCAGGATGGCGAGGCTGACCTCTTAGATAACCTTTATAATTTCTTCTGAGAATTTTAATCCCTGCTACAGTGTTACCTGATGGCAGTATGAAATGGTATCTTCCTCTGACTTTGCCAAAACTACAGAATGCATATTTTCACTTTTGATTTATATTTATATCAAAACTTAAATCCACCCTGCAGTTCCACTTCCTGACACATTAACTGTTTTCATTATTACACTTGTACTTCTGTTTCTTGTTTTCATTATCCCATTTGAACTTGTAGTTTTTGCCTACAAGCATGGAGTGTGGTTCTGGTTTTGCAAAGAATTTGATTCACTGTAATTCTCAGTGGAAGAGTGAATATTTTTAGGACTTCCTACCTAGATCTGTCAGCTCAATGTGTAGGCATCTATTTGGTTGTGAGGACAACCTGTTTTTCTAATAGGGTGAGCCCCTCTTGGATTTTGTCAACCTAGAAGGCAAAAGTAAAGATGTTTCATAAAACAGTAGCTTTCAAACCTTTATGGTTGAAATCCACAATAAGAAATACATGATGATCCATTCATACACAATTATACCCACTTTTAAAATTTTATAAAACAATTATGACCATCATTCCATGCAATGTACTCTAAAATTTTTATTCTGTTTCCTTTAACACATGCTCACATGCACACAGATCATGACCCACTAAACTGATTTCACAGCACTCTAATGTTTCTTAACCGATGTCTTTGAAAAACAGTCATGGCTAATTTACCACTTAGTCAGGATGCCCTAGGGACCCCAAACCATCTTGGCTCAGGTTTTAGCTAAGTAAATGTATCTATTAAATAATATTTACTGTATTGAGTGTGCTACAGTGGAGAACTTTTCAAATAGTGGCACCTCATCATCCTTCCACATAAGTGGTGTCAAAACTTTGGAGGATCTCCTTAAGGTTGGCATTCTGATCTTTGATGTACATTTTCATGTTGAAAAAAAATTCATATCATGTAACAACAAGTAAGTTTGCCCATTCTGGAAGAGCTCCATTGTTTAGTTTAAGAACTGCCCCATGTTCCTAGGTTATGGCAACTCCTGGTGGAGGTATTGGCCCAAGAGAAAAGGGGCTCAAACTCTGACAGACTACTTGGGAGGCCACTGGGGAGTCATTAAATTTGCCAAGACTGTTACAACAGATACGACACAATGGACTAACTTAAAGAACAGGACAGAATCAAGGTCTTGATGGGCCATGCTTTCTCCTGGAGCCCGTAGCATTTGGTACTGTCTTGCTGCAGTCCTCGGGGTTCCTTGGCTTGTATTTCTGCCTCCATCACATGGTGATCTGTCTCCTTGGTCTCTTCTGGTGGCTTTTTCTGGTTTCTGGCTTCTACTGACTTCTTCATCTGAATTTCCTCTGCCTTGTAAAGCCTCCAGTCACGGCGAGGAACGCCCACTCTGATTCAATGTGGCCTCATCTAAATAGGATCTTTTAAGATCCTATTCACAGATGAGTTTACACCTTAACTAATAATAACATCTTCAAAAAATCTGTGGGTTTCACACCATAGGAACATGGATTAAGACTTAAACATAGCCTTTGAGGCGACAGGATTCAGTCTCCAACAGTATCGAATGATAAAACAAAATAGAGTAAAGCCTCTCACTGAAGCCCTCTGGCATGCATGTTCATCAACTTGTAGTTTTCAGTTGGCTTCTAGAAAGCAGCCATCTCTTGAGCGTTTACTTAAACCAGCAGTCCTCACCATGTTGGTATGTGGGATTGATTCTCACGGCTCTGAGGTTAAGATTTTGAAGACAAAAGAAATTGCTTAGGATAGATGGATATTTCTAAAAATGAAGTAGAAGGCTGAGTACATGTATGGTGACCCCAAACTGTAGAAATACAGTGATTTCTGTGAAGTAGTTTAAAAGATGTGGGACTCAGAGTAGTATTTGGGCTCCTAGATTTTCCAGATACCCTGAATAATTACCCATGTCTTCTTAGAAGATAAAACTTTGACTGCCCTGCCTTAGGGTACTGTCTTATTAGAAAACTTAACTTTTTAGAAAAATATGCCCATTTCAAGTCTTGTTATTAAATACCAGAATGTTTTTCAGGAATTTCCTCAATTCTATGGTAAGGATAAAAACTACAAAACTTGAAAGAATTGGATCTTGCAGTTATACTAGGAAGAAAATATACCAATGTTAACCTCTAATATTCTGCTACTAGTTAACATGTTTAGTGATAAGAACATATTTTTACTTGGTTACAAGTGCCAGATTCAGGCTTCAAACTTGGATCTTGCTGGGTCCACAGCTGACTGGCCCCACAGCCACGAAGAAAACATGGAATTTTTCCAGGCCTTATTTTTCTCACGTGTAAAATAAGGATCTTAATAAATTGAGCTTTGCAAGGTAATTGCTGAGGTTAAATAAGATAAAAATCTTAAGTACTTAGCATAGTATCTGGACTGCAAAGTATTTTAAAGAAATGTTAATGATATTACTACGTAATTATAAGGAAGGGAATATAGTTTTTAATAATAGTTTAAAATATATAAATAAAAACTTTAAAATATTATGAGTTAGGGAGGTTACCTTTAAGTATTTCTGCATATAAGAATATATTTGTACATATAATCATATACATGCAAATTTGCAAATATATATCTATACGTGTACAAGTATACATGTGCATAAATATACATGTACATGTATGTGATTTTGTTAAAAAATATTACTTGTAAGTTGCTTACTTGCTCACTTCCCTAAAGCTGAGTTTTGAATGCTCATGCTCCTTTTTACTTCCCTACTTCCCTATGTAGGTGTCAACTTGCATTTCTCATAAAGCAGAGTCACACAAATGGATGAAATGTCAGGTACTCTGTTGATTTGTTTTTCAAAACTGATGTAGGAAAAATTCTTAAATTTCCTTAGTAAAGTTAAAAAGAAGAAAATAAAGTTCAAGCTGTTTTTCTTAATATTGTCACCTCATTGTTGGAGTGCAATCTATTTCAAGCAGTCTTGGGTTCAGTGACAGAAGAGCCTGATTAGCATAATCTCTAAGTGGGAGATCTAAATTTGACCCAGACATTGAAGCCTTCAATCATGGTGTTATGACATGAAATAAGAAGGCAATGTCATGTAGTGTTCTGTAAATAATCCCATAATTACATTTTTATGCTCTTACAAAACTGAAACTGTTTTTCCCATGCGGTTTCTTGTTCTATTTATTTCTTTTTTATTATTAAAGTATTATGTGCCCATAGTTATGAGTTTTAATAAGTATGATTAGTATCAACTTCCAAAGCATAGGGACTTTACTTTTTAATGTTTATCTCTCCTACTACATTATAATATATTTAGGAGGGCAGGGATCATGTTATTTGTTTATCACTACATTCTAGTCAGGCATAAAGTAGCTGCTTGATAAATGTTTAAGTGAATAAATTAAAGTGATATTTTTTACTTCATTTCCTACTTTGGAAATACACCAATCATATCACATTCTATAAGAAACAGTTTAATCAAATTTTAAAAAATATATTCATTATCTATAAAAGATTATTTAGCTCTCATGTTAAATAGTTAACACCAAAAAAGTAATCTAGTTTCTCTGCCTTGCCTGCTTATTGCATAATTAATGTTTTTTCCCATCCAGCATTTTTGAGAACTGTGTATCCAATTAAGAGATAGCAGGATGTAATGAAAAGAGAGCAATGAATCAGAAGAAGGGATGATCTCTGCATACCCTGTCAACTAGCAATATGGCTTTGATGGTAACTTCCACATGGGCAGGCTTCTGGCTATTTTAGTCACATCTATCCAACACTGGCCTAACACACAGTGGGTGAATCAGTAATTATTTACTGACCTTAAATGGAAACTAAAACCATTTGTTCCTTACATTTCTTATCTAAAAGTAGGCAGAGTTCTTCATGCCATACCTGAGTGACTGAAGATGTTGTGATTGTCAAATGAAGTCAGGAGCGGGAGGAAGCCCCTTGAAAAGGGGTGAGGCTTTGCAAGAACCCATCTGAGCAGGCTTGGGCACATTTATAGCTCCCTCACCCCCTTAGTCAAATAAGTGACTAAGTGGGGTGCTTAGAGCTGTGCCCCAGCAAGTGATAGAAAATCTCTGTTGATACCACGTCTTATTTCCATTTTGAGCCCTCTGAACTCAGGTTTTTGTGACCCAGTTTCTTACACCTGCACCCAGGTGGCTTCTAGGAGCCCAGGACCCAAGGCTCCCCCAAATTTTTAACTAAATTATTAAACTGTGTCCGCCAAATCTCTAGAGGATAGTATTTCAAATCTCTCTAAGTCAGGGAAGAGACATTTCACAGAGGGAAATATAAAAAATATCAATTCCACTGCACCTTCCTTCAAATAATAGTGCCAGTAGCTTTAGCTATTCAACCAACACCCCTAGCAGGTCTAGAGCAGCATGGATTTTATGCCGAACATAACAATCTAACTGACTAGGAATTGATCATTGACTCCAAGGATATGACTCAGAGAACATTTATTTACCTTTGAGTGCTTTTTGGACTCAACTTTTTCTAGCAATTGTGCATCTTTGTCTATAAAAGATTACACACGTCTTGAAATTTAACCAAGTTTAGGATCCTACATTTCCCCTTATGTGGTCACATGCCTTGATTTAATTTTAAGATTAAAAGAAGACATTATTATTCTTTGGTCAGATAATTTACTAAAATCAGTTTTTCTTCCTGTTCCATTTATCTATTTCAGTGACTAAAGAGCGTTCTTTAAAGTGTTTTGCTGTTTTTGCGAATACCTTGCCTGAGCTTTAATTTTATCATCTGCAATAAGATATGAGGATACAGATGACAGCTAAGATGTACAGAAGGTTTGCAATGCCAGGTCCTTGGTCAGCACTTTAAACAAAGGCTGTTCTAGCCAAACTAGACGGAATTGTCCTATGAGTCAGTACTCCTTTTACTGGCTCTGAAGGGGCCGAGCACGTGGGCTAATGTTCAGGATTTGGCTTGCCTATTTTAACAGTATATCAAGACTTCCAACTCTCCAAGCAAAGATGTATGATTTTTGAGCAGCCAAGGTTGCCTTTGAAAAAAACAAGAGCTATAGGGTGAGGTAGTGAGAGCAGTGATTATTTTCCATTTAATATTGGGGGCGCTGATTCTGGCTCTTTCCCTCATCTCTGTTCAAAAGCAGGTTGCCACTTCTTCCATGGCCTCCACACACACACCCTGGTGAACAGTAAACCTCATTTAAAAGGACCATACCCCACACAGTTATTTTCCTGCAGCACCACTGTTGATGGTGGCGATACACATGACTCTCATATTTATTGGAATTATCTAGTTTTCATCTGAGCCATAAGCTAAAACTGACCTATTTGCTGCCTTTTTTCTTCTTGAACACATAGGTGCCTTTATTTTATTTTATTTTTTTATTAAAGATGGAAATCTCTCCTCAGGGTAAATCAAATGCAGCATGTATTAGTCAGCCAAAGGGGTTCTGATGCAAAATATCAGAAATCTGTTGGCTTTTATAAAGGGTATTTATTTGGGGTAGAAGCTTATAGTTACCAGGCCATAAAGCATAAGTTACTTCCCTCACCAAAGTCTGTTGCCACATGTTGGAGCAAGATGGCTGTCAATGTCTGTAAGGGTTCCTGGGTTTCTCTCTTCCTGGGGCTCATTTCTCTCTGGGCTCAGCTGCTCTGCTCCTCTGTGTGCTGACTTCCTGGGCTCCAGCTCAAAACTCCTGCATCAAAACTCCAACTCACTCCTCTGCTCTGCTGTGTAGTTTTATCTGTGAGTCTCAACCCACCAGGAGGTGGGGACTCAAGTCCTACTGATGTGGCCCAATCAAAGCCCTAATCATAATTTAATCATGTCCAGGTACAGACCAGTTTACAACATAATCCATTATCTGGTTTTGGAATTCATAGACAATATCAAACTGCTACACAGCATTAATCTTGTAATCTTGGGATTTGAAAGTTTTCTCAGGGCTTTGAAGTTGAAGTATGAATCGACATACTGACTGTAAGTCAGATCCACCCCAGAAAGCTAGTTCCTGGAGAAAGTAGCTCACACATACTAACGAGAAAATGATGTTTATAATAAAAATAAAGCAAGCTGACTGAAGGATGCAGAGTTTTCTTACTGCTGTTATTATTTTGAAATGAATAATATAAGAGTTCAGAATGAAATACATTGATTTATGGTAGCCTTTCAATAATAATCATGATGGTCCACAAATATCCATCAATGACTTAGAAATTTACGAAGTTGTCAAACTACAGAGGTGGGCATTGAGCCTGAATCTGGATACCCACTTATGAGCTGGAGTCCTTGGGCAAGTTGCATTCTCTTTCAGAGTTCACTGCTTCATCTATAAAATGGAGATAATAATGGTATGAATCTCAAAGTTGTTGTAAAAAATAAGTGAGGGGATTGGATGTAGCTCAAGTGGTTGAGTGCCTACTTCCCATGTATGAGGTCCTGGGTTCAATCCCTGGTACCTCCTTAAAAAAAAGAGAAAAAAGTAAGTGAAATGATACATAATAGTTAAATATTAGACATGAAATCAATATTTAATATACTACTACTACTAGTAATAGTATTAACTTCTGTTATTGTTCAATATGACAACAATAATGCAGGTGCAAAAAGCCTGGGGCTTGTAAGTAAATGTTCTTGCTAGGATGAAGGTAAATCTTATGTCTTTTATAAACTTTAAAACTTTCTCCCTCAGTGATAAAGACATCACAAAATGAAAAAGTCCTTCAACCTAACATGATCATAATCTGAATTCCTTGCCACAACCCATTTCAAATTCTGAATCCATACTTGCTTTCAGATCCCTGCTATATGACTGTCATGGTTAAGCTTATGTATCAGCTTGGCTGGGTTTTGGTGTTAGTTGTTTGCACTGGGATGCATTGCTACTATAAGGACATTTCCTGGGCTTAAATCATCAGTAAGTTGATTGCATCTATGGTTGATTACATCTATAATCTAATGAGAGAAGTCTCCAATCAGTTGAAGGATTTAAAAGGAATATTGATGATCTCAGCCTCCGGAAAACAGAATTTCCATATCTATGTCAGCCAGCCAGCTTCTCCTGGGGAATCCATGCAAAACCTTCATCAGAATTCCCAGCTTGCAGCCTACCCTACAGAATTTGGACTTGTGCATCCCTACAGTCATGTGAGACAATTCTTATAAAAATCTCATAATATTTAGAGATATCGCCTGATGATTCTGTTGTCTCAACAACCCTGACTAATAAAGCTTTGGTACCAGGAGTGGATCTTGAGAAACAGAGTTTTAAGGATGAGATTTCTGAATTGGTTCTGGGGTTTTTGGAATTGGTTCTCTAATGTGATTAGATTCAAAGGCACTAATGGCTCTATTTCCAATAATCAAGATGGCACTGATATTCCATGGTGTGAGTTGGCAGTAGAGAGACACAAAATATCATCACTGGATATGGCTACTCAAATGCTTATAAGATGCAAAGCTCCAAGTGAGACCATTTTCAACACCGTAAGAGTTTTGTGGAGTTCAAAGGCACAATGATGCTGACTGGTCATTCCTAATGGTTATATGGTTATAAAAGAAAGAGATTTGTTCAAGTGTTCAAATTTGCAACTTAAGCCTTGCATGAAGGAAGTAAAATTTCTGTGTGTGCTCTGAAAGATCTTATTTCCTGTGGCCACAAACTTGAGATTTCTGAAAACCAGACCCAGAGACTCCTGTGAGTGGCTGAATTACAATGGAAACTAAACTCCCAATCTTGCAGGCAATCTGCTGTTAATATAAAGACATTGATAGGAAAGGAATGGGACCCTAAGTATTGGAGTAGGGACATTTGCGTTGATAATGATGGCAGTGAGGACATTGAAATCCTAGATTTTGCTGATTTTTTTTGCCAGATAAACCTGTAATGGTCTGACCTGAGGAATAAGCACCCCCCCACACCTCCGCTCTGCCCTAAGGAATCAGCCAACTCACCTCCAGTCTGCCCAGAGGAATCTGCCATCCAACCTCCACCTGAAGAGATTAACCCTACTCTGCCTGATAAACCCATAACCACCTCTGATTAAACAGCCCTCACTCCTCTGTCCGAAGAGATTAAACCTGTTTCACTAGGTGAAACTGCAATGGAATGCCCTAAGGTAACTGGCTTGCAAGGCACTGCTAATTCTTCTCCTGACCCACTGACACCACCTCTCTTTTCTTCCAGACCTATAACAAGACTGAAGTCCAAACAGGCCCCAAGAGGGGAGGTACAAAGTGTGACCTATGAGGAGGTGCACCATACTCCAAAGAACTGCATGAGTTTTTCAAGTTTATATACACAGAAATCAGGGAAATGTGTATGGGAATGGATATTAAGGGTATGGGGTAATAGTGAGAGGAATATAAATTTAGATCAGGCTGAATTTATTGATAGGGGCCCACTAAGCACAGATCCTGGATTCAGTGTTGTAGCTTGAATGATTAGAAAGGACTCTAACAATTTGTTAAGCCTGTTGGCTCAAACATTGGCCAAAACGTGGTCTACATTACCTGAGGTCAAAATGCCAGAACTGTCCTGTAATGTTATAGATGAGAGGATCCAAAGGCTTAGGGATATTGGAATGTTAGGGTGGATTTATCTTGTAAGACCTGCTCACTCACTCCAGGAATGTCCAGAGGGCACACATTTCAGCAAGGCTGTGAGGAATAAATTTGTGAGACTAACTCCATCTTTCCTGAAGAGTTCTGTGGTCACTCTTCTCTGTGGGTCACATATTACTGTGGGAAATATTGTCACTGAACTTGGATCCTTAAACACAATGGGAATGATCAGATCCCATGTTGGCAGAAGCCAAGTAGCAGCACTTAATAGCCACAGATTAGGTGGGCAAGGCTACCATAATGGAGAGCAGACTCAAAGCAGCAATCAAAGTAGTCTGACTTCCAGACACCTATGGTGTTGACCACAGGGTACCTAGAAGTAAAATAGATGGGTTGTTTACTAAATTCTTACTTGATCTGTGTAAGCAGAAGAGTTCTAGGTCAAGTGAACAAAAGTCTAACTTGAATGAAAAAAAAAAACAGAGGGTCACAACCCCTTAGTCAATTCCCAGTCTTGAGACAGTTTACAGACCCAGAGCCCCTTGAATGAGGCAAAAGCCTGGTCCCCTTGGGGAAGGATCCTGTTACACTGCCAAAATTTACACTGTTAATCTTCCTCCCATCCTTTCCCCTAAGAGGACTTTTACCAGGGTAACTGTGCACTGGGGAAAAGGAAATGATCAGACATTTCAGGGAATATTAGACACTGGCTTAGAAGTGACATTAATTCCAGAAGACCCAAAATATCTCTGTGGTCCACCAATCAGAGTAGCGGCTTATGAAGGTCAGCTAATCAATAGAGTTTTAGCTCAGGTCCATCTCACAAGGTCCAGTGGGACTCCAAGCCCATTCGGTGTTTTTTCTCCAGTTCAGGAATACATAATTGGAATAGACACTCTCAGCTACTGGCAGAATCCCCACATTGGTTCACTGACTTATGGAATGAGGGCTAGTATAGTAGAAAAGGCCAAGTGTAAGACACTAGAACTGCCTTGACTTAGCAAAATAGTAAAACAAAAGCAATACTGGAGGGAGCAGTTGTGGCTCAAGCGCTTGAGCTCCCAACTTCCACATGGGAGGTCCTGGGTTCGGTTCCCCATGTCTCCTGAAAAAAACAAAAATGAACAAGCAGCAAAACAAATGAAAGAAACCAACTCAGGGGAACCGATGTGGCTCAGTGATTGAGTACTGGCTTCCCACATACAAGGTTCCGGGTTCAATCCCCAGCCCCCAGTACTTCAAAAAAAAACAAAACAAAAAAAAATCAGTACTGGATTCCTGGAGGGACTGCAGAGATCAGTGCCTCTGCACCATCAAGGACTTGAAGTATGCATGGGTAGTGATTCCCACCATGAACCCATTCAACTTTATTTGGCCTGTATAGAAAACAGATGGATCTTGAAAGATGACAGTAGATGATCATATACTTAACCAGGTGGGTGGTGACTCCAATTGCAGCTGCTGCTCCACAGGTGTATCATTGCTTGAGCCAATCAACACATCCCCTGGTACCTGGTATGCAAGTATTGATCTGGCAAATGTTTTTGTTTGTTTTCCCAACTGATGCTAGTAAAGACCACTAGAAACAGTGTGCTTTCAGCTGGCAAGGCCAGAAGTATGTGTTCACTGTCCAACCTCAGGAGAACAACTGAGGTTGTTCTCAACAACTCTCCAGCCCTATGTCAAAATCTTGTCTGCAGGGAACTTAATCATCTCTCCTCCCCACAATCATGCTTTTCCAATATATTGATGATATGTTGATTGGAACTAGTGATCAATAAGTAGCAACTACTCTATACTTATTGGTAAAGCATGTCAGAGGATGGGAAATAAATTCCACAAAAATTCAGGGGCCTTCCACCTCAGTGAAAGTTCTAGGCATCCAGTGGTGTGGGGCATGTCAAGATATCCCTTTTAAGGTGAAGGATAAGCCGTTGCATCTGGCCCCTCCTGCAACCAAAAAAAGAGGCACAACACTAGTTGGCCTCTTCGGATTTTGGAGACAAAATATTCCTCATTTCAGTGTGCTACACCAGCCCATTTATCAAGTGACCTGAAAAGCTGCTATGTTTGAGTGGGGACCAGAACAAGAGTAGGCTCTGCAACAGGTCTAGGCTGCTGTGCAAGCTGCTTTGCCACTTGGGCCATATGAGCTAGCAGATCCAATGGTGTTGGACATGTCAGTAGCAAATGGATATGCCATCTGGAATCTTTGGCAGGACCCTATATGAGAATCATAACGCAGACCCTTAGGATTTTGGAACAAAAGCCTGCCATACTCTGCAGATAATTACTCTCCTTTTAAGAAACAGCTTTTGGCCTGCTACTGGGCTTCACAGTAAAGATCAAAGGCTTAAACATGGTCTACCAAGTTACCTTGAGCTGGGTGTTGTCTGACCCACCAAGCCATAAAGTTGGGCATGCAAGTAGCACTGTAACATTTACAAGACAGGGCTCAATCATGTCCTGAAGGCACAAGTAAGGTACATGAGAAGTGGCCCAAATGCCTGTGGCCCCCATTTTTGCCACATTACTTTCTCTTTCTCAACCCACAGCTATGGCCTCTTGGGGGTGTTCCTTACAATCAGTTGAGGAAGAGAGAACGCAGTCCTGGTTTACAGATGGCTCTGCATGATATGCAGGTACCACCCAATAGTGAATAGCTGTAGCACTACAGTCCCTTTCTGGGATATCCCTGATGGACAGTGGTGAAGGGAAATCCTCCCAGGGAACTTTGAGCATGCCCATGGTTGTTCATTTTGCTTAGAAGGAGAAATGGCTGGAGGTACATTTGCATACTGATTCATGGGCTGTCACCCATGGTTTGGCTGGATGGTCAGGAACTTGGAAGAAACATGGTTGGAAAATTGGTGACAAAGAGATTTGGGGAAGAGGCATCTGGATAGACATTTCTGAGTAGACAAAAAACATGAATATATTTGTGTCCCACTTGAATTCTCACCAGAGGGGGTGCCTTCAGCAGAGGAAGATTTTAATAATTAAGTGGATAAGATGACCCGTTCTATGGATACCAGTCAGTCTTTTCCCCTAGTCACTAATGTCATTGCCCAATTGGCTCATGAACAAAGTAGCCATGTTGGCAGGTGTGGTGGTTAGGCTAATGTGTCATCTCAGCCAGGTAATGGTGCCCAGTTGTTTGGTCAAGCAAGCACTGGGCTAACTGCAATACAAGGGCATTTCATGGACTTTAATCATCAGTGAGTTGATTGCATAGATGGCTGGTTACATCTACAATCAACTGAGGAGATTGCCACCAGCAATGAGTGATGTCTCATCCAATCAGTTGAAGGTCTTAAATGGGGAAATGATTTCAGTATTCAGAGAGAGAATTCTGATCTCTACTTCAGATAGCCAGCATCTCCTGGGAACTCATCAAGGACCTTCATCAGAGCCCCTGGTTTGCAGCCCGCCCTGAGGAATTTGGACTTGTGCATCCCCACAGTCGTGTGAGACAATTTCATAAAATCTCAAACTATTTAGAGTTATCTCCTGTCAGTTCTGTTTCCCTAGAGAACCCTGACTAATACAGTAAGGATGGAGGTCATGCATGGGCTCAACAACATGGATTTCCTCTCACAAATGGCCGACTTAGCTACAGCCACTGCTGAGTGCCCAATCTCCAGAAGCAGAGACCCACACTCAGCCCCCGATATGACACAATTCCCTGAGGTGATCAGCCTGCAACCTGGTGGCAGGTTGATTACACTGGACCACTTCCATCATGGAAGGGACAGCAATTTGTTCTAACTGGAATAGACATATACTACAGATATGGGTTTGCCTTCCCTGCATGCACCACTTCTGCCAAAACTACCATTTGTGGACTTATAGAATGCCCTATCCACTGTTATGGTATTCCACACAGCATTGCTTCTGATCAAGGAATCTACCTCACAGTAAATGTAGTGTGGGAATGGGCATATGCTCATGGAATTCACTGGTCTTACCATGTTCCCCATCATCCTGAAGTAGCTAGATTGATAGAATGATGGAATGACCTGTTAAAGACTCAATCATGGCTCCAACCAAGCGGCAATACATCGCAGGACTGGGGCAGTGTTCTCCAGGAAGCTGTGTATGCTCTAAATCAGCACCCACTCTCTGGTGCTGTTTCTCCCATAGCCAGGATTCATAGGTTAACAAATCAAGGAGTGGAACTGGGAGGGACATCACTCATTATTATCCCTAGATCCACTAGAAGAAAGTTTTTCCTTTCTGTCCCTGAAATCTTAAGCTCTGCTGGACTATAGGTCTTACTTCCAAAAGGATGGATATTTCCACCAAGAGATATAACATTGATCCCATTGAACTGGAAGTTAAGACTGCCACCTGGCCACTTTGGGCTCCTCATACCTCTGAATCAACAGGCAAAGAAGGGAATTACTGTACTGCCTGGGGTGACTGATCCTGACTATTAAGGGAATAGGACTGCAACTACACAATGGAGGTAAAAAGAAGAGTTTGCCCAGAATATAGGAGATTCCCTATGGTGTCACTTAATATAATCATGCCCTGAGATTAAACCCTGAATATCTTAAGCCTTAACTTCCCATTCCCTATCCCCACTCCATCCCCTGGTAAACTATATTTTAGGTTCTGACTCTATGAGTTTGCTTATTCTAATTATTTCAAATCCGTGATGTCATGCAATATTTGTCCTTTTGTGTCTGGCTTATTTCACTCAGAACATCTTTAGGATTCAACCATGTTGTCACATGTATCAGGACTTCATTACTTTTCCTGGATGAATAATATTCTATTGTATGAATATATAATATTTTATCTATTCATCAGTTGATGGACACTTGGGTTGCTTCCATCTTTTAGCAATTGTAAATAATGCTGCTATGAACATCAGTGTGCAAATATGTGTTTGAATCCCTGCTTTCAATTCTTTGGGGGAAAATACCTAATAGTGGGATTGCTGGGTCATATAGCAGTTCTATCCTTAGTTTCTGGGGAACTGCCAAACTGTCTTCCACAGAGGCTGCACCATTTTACATGGCCACCAACAATGAATGAGTGTTCCTATTTCTCTGTATCCTCTCCAACACTTGGCATTTTCTGTTTTATTTATTTATTTTTGATAGCCATTTTAATGGGTATGAAATGGTATCTCATTGTGATTTTGATTTGCATTTCTCTGATGGCTAATATGTTGAACATCTTTTCATGTACTTTCTGGCCATTTGAATATATTCTTTGGAGAGATATCTGTTCACCTCAAAAGACAAGGTATACATTAGCTTTTATCATAATTAGTAAATTACAGGGTCTATTGGTGCAAAATAGAATCAGAACAATGTTCTCTGGAGCTTCTTACATTTTATGCAAACTTGAAAACTGGGTTGATAAAACAATGTAATAATGGTATTAACATTTTAACAAATCAGATGTTTAAAAACATGACTTGCTAATTGCTATGTAAAGTTTATGACTCTGTATTGTTTGGAGTAAAACAGTTTTGTTTTGTTTTTTTAATTGTCTGAGCACACCTAAATTAATTGAAGAATGGAACACTGTATTAGTCAGCCAAAGGGGTGCTGATGCAAAATACCAGAAATTTGTTGGCTTTTATAAAGGGTATTTATTTGGGGTAGAAGGTTACAGTTACCAGGCCATAAAGCATAAGTTACTTCCCTCACCAAAGTCTATTGGAGCAAGATGGCTGCCGATGTTCAGCCTTCCTCTTCCTCATAACGCTCTGTGGTTCCACCTTCTTCCAATGTCAGCTGTAGGCCATCAGGCTCTCTAAGCTTTGTGTCTCTCCCTGGGGCTCTATTCTCAAAGCTCAGGCTTGCTTCTCTCCACAAGGTCAGCTGTAGACTATGAGGCAAACGGCTCATCTCTTTTCCTGGGGCCTCTGCTGTGTCTTTGGAGCTGTCTCTAGTCCTCTGTGTTCTTCTCCTGTGTGTTTACTTCCCGGGCTCTAGCTTAAAACTGCAACAGCAAAACTCAAAAATCCACTCTCTGCTCTGCAGTGTGGTTTTCTCTGTGAGTCCCTGCCCACCAAGGGCTCAACGTCCTACTGATGTGGCCCAATCAAAGCTTTAATCATTATTTAATCAAGTAAAAGTGAAACCTCTTAATCCAATACAATCTAATATGCTCAGACCAGTTCACAAACATAATCCAATATCTATTTTTGGAATTCATACACAATATCAAACTGCCACAGGCACAAATAGGTGAAAACTTAATCTGCAGTTTCTTTGACCTTATATAATTAACATGAAGATAATTGAAAGTTGACTATATTCAGATCTTTTTTTTTTTTTCTTTGCTGCTTCAGTGAAGATTAGATATATGAGTTACCAATTCTAGGGAGACTGGAAGTAGATTCCATTCTGGATTGAGTTTCTGTGGTAACTCATCATAGACCATAGCTTGTTCTACCTTTTTTCATAACTGTTTAGCTACTTAGATCTTTACTTTAATGTAGCAAAAAAATAATTTGTTATTTGAAGGAGTTATGCCAAGAGTAAGGAACCTGAGGAATAGAAAAGTTTGATTTCCACGGGGGAAATATCATTACAAATGTTGGGTTTATTGATGCTGATGTTAACCAACAATGCCAAATGCAGGGTAAGAAAGCAGGGGTACGATTAAATTGTCAGCCAGAGAATGCAGGGATATCCATGTCCTGTCTACCGCCCATCAACGTTCTTCACAAGGTCCCTGAAAGAGGAAAAGACACTAAAGAGTCCCCAACCAGCCCAAAAGTAAGTTTGTGATCTGTTAGAGTTTAGGCTCTACACCAGCACAGGGATTAATAAGTATCATACAAAGCTTTCCCCCATCCTGAGCAGGTTGGGACCAAAGGGCTGCAGGCCAAACAGACAAGGGGGCCTTCGCAGTCCTGAAACCCAAACCCAAGCATTCAGTTGGAAAAGAAGGTCAGGGTAACCCTCCAACAGGAATGTAACCAGAGCGAGACAGTCTGTCAGAAAGAAGTAAACCTGCCTCCAAGGCTTGGTGTTGACTTGCGGAGTAGGACAGAGAATCTATCTGAGAGATGACCAGGCGACGAGCTGGCTTATCTTTCTGTGTGAATGAACAGGAGTGGAGTAACAGCCGTACGCATGTGTGCTGACCTTTTAATCTCTCCAGAAGATTGATCACTTACTAGTGAAAACCACACTGTCAGAACCTAAGACTGACTCAGGCGGGGCAGGGTGAGGGGAGAACAGAAAAGAGCCTGGATGCCTTGCCCTGGACGCTGGTGAGAATGACAGTCAACTCCGTTTCTCCTTTTCCCAAATTGCCCTAGCAGTCACCACTGACACCTTAGGAGGCCGCCCTGAGGGGGCGCCTTCCTGCTTCAACTACATCGCCTCAGAGACACCTTGAATGATAAAGTCCTCAGGCCCACCTGCTTCTTCCCCAGCTGAGGAAATGGAGCCTGGGAAAGTTCAGTGACTCGCTCAAGGTCCTAAGTAGTGGCAGAGCCAGGACTGGACCTGGATTCTGTCTCCCACGTCCTTACTCTCTCTGTTTCATCAGCTCTTGTCATATTTTCTCTCCTCAAATTGACTTGTTTGTTTTAATGTGGCTGTTTTCTGGGCTCTAAGCCCAGTTTGGTTTAAATTTTGTTTATCATTTGTTTAACACCCCAGATTCTGTTTGTGATAGGAATTTCATATTATTATTGTTATTGAATCATTCTTTTTTAAAGCACATGGGCCAAATAAAAACCCAAATTTAAGGTCCAAGGAAGCTTTTTAAAATATGAATTTATACAATAAAGTAACAGGGCGTAATTGCTGTGAAAAGGCAAAAAAATGTAAGCGCCAGTCGTGGTTGAAGAGAACTTGTGAGTGATCCTTCATTTGTCAAATCCAATGCCTTTTCTAGAAAACATTCCTGATGGCACATTCCAGACTCCACTAACTGTTCCGCTATGTTCTCACAACACTCAGCTCCCGTGCCTCTGTGATAGCACTTGCCATTTTGTTATAATTAGCTGTTTCCATATACACTGGCACATGCCATTCCCTATAAAGGTTTCCCACTGTAGTCAGGATAAAATAGGTCCTCTTAACCCTGTCAGATAAGACCCTAGACTGACTGCTCTTTGTCTTCCTCTTCAATTTAACTTAGTCACCCACCTTTTTACAGACTTCTGGCCACAATCCCTTCCCCTCCTTAGATACCCCAATATTCCCTTTGCATGGGTGCATCCTTTAGCCTGGAAGGTCTTCCTCTCACTCTACTCCTGGCTAATGCCTTTTCATTCATCTAGTCTCATTCAAACACCATTTTCTTATCCCTTGTATCGCAAACTAAATTAGGACTCCCCTCTCCCTATTAGCTCTCACGTGGCTCCCTTTTATTTTTATAGCACTTACATTAATTTATTATACATTTATTTCTGTGAGGATTTAGTGATGCTGAAGGAGAGATAGGGTAACTCTTGAAACACAATTCCTTAAGAAATGGGTCAGGATGCTCCTCCCATGACAAGGGCAGAGAAGGAAAACAGAATGCAGTACTACAGGCAGGCTGGGTAGTAGGAAATGGATGGAATCCTCTCAATGGCTTCTACTGTCTCCATGAAGTGTGAGACAAAGTCTTAAACAGGGAGGGCATGCAGGAAGTGGGGGTAGAATATTTCCCTATATGTGACTCAGTTTCTTCATCCATAGAATAGAGATAATAGGACCTTATTTGTAGGGTTTTATGAGGATTAAGTGGAGAGAAATATACATATATGTGTATATGTATCTATGTGTATATACATATCTACATATATATGCATATACATATACACATAGATGCATGTACATGTATTTCACACATTAGCAATTATAGTGGAGACAGCATAGTACTATATATGAGAGCAGAGGCTCTGGAGAATGATTGGCTTGATTTGAATCCAGCCTTCATCTCTCAATAAGTTACCACTTACATTACTTCATTACTTGGGTAAGTTATTTAATGTCTCCTTTCTATCTGTAAAGTTGGAATAGCAACAGCAGGCATTTAATCAGCATTTATTCTGGGTGCTATTCTATTACATTATGTTATCTCATCTCATACTATGTCCTAAGTACTAGCATATTCTCTCATATGTTCCTTACAAGCCTGGAAGAGGTTCTATTAGTATCCTTGATTTACGGCTGCAAAAACAGAAATGGAAAGTTAAAGAAGGTGGTAGAAGTGGGAATTGAACCAGACCATCTAGCTTTAGAGCCCACCGTCTTAACCACTCTCCCCAACTGCTTCTCTGGTACCTACCTCACACTATGAAGTTGAAGTGAGATAATGCTAATGAAGCACTTAGAACAGTGTCTGACAAGTAGAGAGAGAGCAATAAAGGCTTGCTATTATTATTATTTGAGGAGAATTAGGAAAAGATGTGACAGTTGCGGTTAGCAGTACAGACTTCCCATTAGAGAAAAACAGATAACTGGGTGGTGCTCAGTGTCCACTGAGGACACAGTTTGGTTGCATAACTTTTCTCTAGCATTGCTTTATATTTTATACAGGAGTTCTTTCCAGTATGAGTATCATGTCATGGGACAGCAATTTCTTTCTTTTCCTTTTTGATATCCGACTAAAGCAAAATGATGAATGGGGAAAATCCTGATAGTTCCTTTTTCAGTGAAAGATGACATATGTAGTATGCTGAGTCAAAAGTGTTAAGGGCTGCCAAAAGCTACTAAGATAGACACAGAAGTCACATGGGTGAAATGCAACATAAACTATATCAGGAAAGAGGGGGACAGGGTGTGGAGAATGAAAAGTGAAATAGAGCAGGGACAGAGAGATCTGAAAATATCAGCAGAAGTATGCTTTCTCTAGGTAAGGGGCTTACTCTGAAGTCACCAATCTACGTCACTTGTATACAACAAGAACTGGAAAAATTCCAGGAAGAGAAAGCAGAACTCTAACAGAAGCTGTGCAGGGGAAAATGCCATAAAGATGACCAGAGAATAGTGAAATGAGACAAAAGAGGCAAATTTCAGGAAAAATACAGCAAAAATACACTTGCTAAAAGAATATATAGGCCAGGAAAATCCAACTTATGCCATAAGCAGTCATAAAAACAGAACTGGTATAACATAGATACAAAGCTACTCAAGGAAAAATGTGGGAAAAGATACAAAACTTATTAGATAAAGATAACTAGCCAGGAGATGTTATCATAAAACAGTTGTAAATCTGGACCAAATATTTTGGCATTGAGAAAAAAAATCTGAGGAAATCACTGCTTTGAATGAAGAGGAAAGTAAAAATACAGCAATTCAGTGAGAAAATAGGACATGGTAAGAAAAGAAAAGATGAAATGTGAGCTGGAAGAATTCAGGAATGATGTAGAAAGAAAAATGAAAGCCATTATGTAAACGAGGATGAATTTAGCAAATGCATATAGCAGTCCTTTACTCTCTTACTGGAAAGGCATACCCACCTCCCAACTGTTGTGTTGTCTGCTAATGGCCCACACCTGGCTCCTTCTCTGGACTATTACATAAGGATAGTGAATGCATGGAGGCTACAACCCCTTGTCCCAGGGGGTGGCCCTTAGTCATCAACTGACTGATGTGGGGTGGAGGGTGGTATATAAAAACTCAGCCTTCTTGACTTAAAACCAGGCACACTTGGGAAACTATGGGAAAAAATGACAACCATTAAAGTATTCAATGAGTCAGACTAAAACCAATGTGGGGATTGAAGGGAGAAATCAGGATGTAAGTATCATATTCCCTCACAAGGTATGAATGACAGAACTAACAAAAATAAAATGGAAAAGAGGGGAAGAAGAATATATACAGTGATTCTAATAGCTGATTCAAAATCATAATCATTTTCACAGATGCTAAGACTTTCGACAAATTAAACTACTTACGATTTTTAAAACATTTTGAAAAATGGGGATTGATAAATGCAATTAAGATGTTAGATTATAAAACTACATCTATCTCAACTCAAAAGCCAGCATCAAATTCAATGGGAGAACACTATAATCATTTCTGAAGAGTTAGGAAAAAGATAAGGATGCCCTCTATCACCACTATTAATTAATATTTACTGGATTAGATGGAAGAAAGAAAAGATATTACCTCTTAAATTTTAAAAAGAGGTAGTAAGGGTAGATTTTATGGCATGTGAATTATCTCAATAAAGCTGTTATTAAAACAATAGGTGGTGAAACAATATTGTCGATGATATAAAAAAAATCATATACCTGGAAAATTTATTACAGTAACTAAAAATATTAAACTATCAGGAATTTAGTTAGATTCTAGAGTATACAATTAATATGCAGTTATCAATAGCTTCCATATATGTAAACAGAAAATAGGAGATGTAATTAAAGAAAAGACCTCATAATATCAACAAAAAATTAAAAATACTTAGGAGTAAATTAACAGTAAACCCCTGGAAGGATTAAAAAAATACTTGAACAAATAGAAAAATACACCATGTGCTTGAGTAGAAAAAGCCAATGCCATAAACATGCCATATCTCTAAGTATTTTAATTGGAATTACATTCATTTTATAATTTACCAGTTATTTTAGTTTTTCAACTAGACAAGATGATTTCAAAGTTTATATAGAAAAATGAATTACCATGAGACACGGGACTTCCATTTCCAATAATGGCACAGCAAATAGTGTAGCTCAACCTTCCCACTGAAGATAACCAAAGAATTCTGAATTTAGCATGAACATCGTTTTCATGAAATTCACAAAGAGCTTACCCAGACCAAGATCCAAGAGAGAGAAATCGAGGCAAATGAACCCTGTGTTGGAGGCCGTTTTTGCCCATGCAGTGTTTCCTGACCCTAAAGAGGCAGCCTCAAGGACAAATAGAAATTTTGACAATGTTGCAGGCCTAAGGAGAAATCAACAGAGTCCAGGTGTGACTCTGGTAAACCACCCTGTTTAGTGATGAGACTCCAAGGACTGTACCCTAAAGTAAGGGCAAAAGGCATGTAAGTCAGCTGTCACGTGGTCTGCACTGAAGCTTCTGGTCATTCAGGCAGCCCAAGAAGTTTCAAGCACTGAATTTGGATTGAGTTACCCTGGACTGCTAGTGTCCCTAGGCATCTGAAAGAAGCAACTAAGAGTCTTTTGTAAGTATAGACTTTGTATCAGTCATATAGGTTTGCTATGGAGCAGCCAACCCCCGAATTTCAGTGGCTTACAGAGACAAATGTTTATTTTCACTCACGTTACAAGTTGTTTTCAGGGCTCCACTACATGGATCTTCATTCTGGGATTGAATGCAGGAGTCTCTATCTGAAACATACCTGTCATGTGACAAAAAAAGAAAAAGAGAGGTGATACTACCATGCACTACTTCTTAAAGATTCTGCTTAGAAGTGGCATGTTACTTTTATTCACATTTCATTGGTCAACATAAGTTACATGGCCAGATTGGATGTTAATGGGGCAGAAAGACAGAATCCTTTCTCTGAGAGTACCACTCCCTGAGGGTTCCTAAATACTTGGAAACAGTAATAACATCATCCATGGCCTTCAATTTGTTTCTCCAAATAATTTTTAAAATATAACATCTAACACATAATGAAAGAAAAGCAGGTCCTCAAGGAGTCAAGGGAATGCGAGCAGGAAGACCTTTAGATACACCGGATTTAGAGTTTCCAGACAAAGACTGGAAAACAACTATGTTTACTGTGCTAAAGAAAACAAAGTTTGCAAGGAAATGGGGGAAACTATGACAGTGATCAATAAAAGTGACATTGCACATTTGAAAAAGATCTTGAAATTCTAGATCTTAAAAGTGCAATAACTAAAATTAAGAATTGAATGGATGGGTTTAACAGCAGATTATACACAGAAAGAAAGTAAGTTGGGAGATAGTATCACAAAGAAGCTATCCAGAATAAAGCATGGATTAATATTTTAGAAGAGGCAAAAGTGAATTGATTTGTGCTTGCTTTTAAAATATAAATCAGATATGACATTTCAGTAAATAGACTTACTTTAAATGCTTATAGATTTCCAAAGATGTATTTGGCTCAGTTTTTGTCACCACCTTAAAATTCTATATTTCACTAACATTTTGGTATTTCTGCTTAGTAATAAGATGCTTAGAACCAAAATTTATTTTTAAGAAATAAAAATAAACTAGAATAGATAACAGACTCTGAAAATGCAGACTAGAGAGGGAAGGCTGGAAATATTGGATATTAAAATAAAGTCTCAATATTAAAGCAGTAAGGTATTCCACACAAAAGAATAAAATACCTAGGAAACAATTTAACCAAAGAGATTAAGGATTTGTATCCTAAAACTGCAAATATTGCTAAAAGAAGACCAAAAATGGAAAGACATTCTCTATTCATGGATTAGAAGACTTAATGTTATTAAGATGTCCATACTACCCAAAGTGATCTACAAATTCAATGCAATTACTGTCAAAATTCCCTTTTTTTTCAGAAATGGAAAAAGCCTATCCTCAAATTCATATGGAATTGCAAGGGGCCAAACAGCTAAAACAATCTTGAAAAAGAAGAATGAAGTTGGAAGACACACTTTCTGATGTCAAAACTTACTACAAAGCTACAGTAATCAAAACAATGTGGTACTGACATAAGGATAGAATTGAAAGTCAAGAAATCAACTCTCACATGTATAGTCAATTTATTTTTTAAAAGACTGCCAAGTCCACTCATGGGGAAAGCATAGTCTCTTCACCCGTGTGCTGAGAAAACTGGATATTCACATGCAAAAGAAAGATGTTGTACACCTACCTCACACCATATAAAAATTAACTCAAAATGGTTCAAAGACTTAAATATAAGAGCTAAAACCACATAACTATTAGAAGAAAACATAGGGTAAATTTTTATGACTCTGGATTTGGCAATGGATTGTTATAACACGAAAATCATCAGCAACAAAGAAAAAATGGATAAATTGGATTTCATAAAAATTAAAAACTTTTGTATCTCGAAGGAGACGGTCAAGAGAGTGAAAAGACAGCCCACTGAAACGGAGAAAATATTTGCAAATCATATATCTGTTAAGAGTCTATAATCCAGAATATATAAAGAATTCCTCAACAATCGAAAAACAGACCAAATTTTTTAAATGGGCAAAGGATTTGAGTAGACATTTCTGCACAGGAGATATACAAACAAACAACAAGCCCCTGAAAAGATGTTCAACATCATAGGTTACAAGGCAAATGCAAATGAAAACCACAATGAAGTGCCATTTTATACCCATTAAGATGGCTATAATAATAATAATAAGAGAAAATAACAATTGTTAGCAAGGATTTGGAGAAATTATAACCCTTGTATATCGTTGGAGGGAATGTATAATGGTTGAGCATTTGTGGAAAACAATTTGGCAGTTTTTCAAACAGTTAAACATGGAATTACTTTACGACCCCACAATTCCACTCCTAAGTATATGTGTATACTCAGAAGAATTGAAAACAGTATTCAAACAAGCACATGTGCTCACATATTCATAGTATTATTATTTACAATAGGCAAAGGGTAGAAACAGTCCAAATGTCCATCAAAGGATGAAAGGATAAATTGTGAAATAAAATGGAATATTATTCAGCCAAAAAAGGAATGAAGTACTGATGATATATGGTACAATGTGGTTGAACCTCTAAAACATTATGCTAAATGAAAGAAGCTAGACACATAAGGTCACACATTGTATGATTCCATTTACAAGCAGGTATACATGATTTAATTGTGCTGTGCTTTATTACACTTCACAGATATTGCTGTTTTTACAAATTGAAGGTTTGTGGCAACTCTGATTGAGCAAGTCTTTGGATGCCATTTTTCCCACAGCATGTGCTCACTTTGTGGCTCTGTGTCACACTTTAATGAAAGTATGTACATTGTTTATTTAGACATAATGCTATTACACCCTGAATAGACTACAGTATAGTGTAAGCATAACTTTTGTATGCACTGGGAAACAAAAAATTCATGTGACTTACTTTATTATGGTGGTCTGAAACTGAGCTCACCATATCTCTGAGGTATGCCTGTATATGAATTATCTAGAATAGATAAATCCGTAGAGACAGTACACACGTTGGTGGTTGCCAGGGATTAGGTGCCGGGGAGATGTGAGGAACTGCTTAATGAGTAAGCAGTTTTACTTTGGAATAATGGAAATATTTTGCAACTAGATAGAGGTGGTGGTTACACAATATGGTGAACATACTAAATGCCACTGAATGTTCACATTAAAATGGTTAATTTCATGTTATGTGAGCTTGACTTAAAAAATTATTTTTAAAAAAGTGTGGTACTTGTGCACAGGTAACTAATAGAATAGAAAAGGATATCCAAAAATGGATCCTGAAACATGAAACTTTACTTATAACAAGGAAGGCATTTTATACTGGGAATGGAAGATAGAAATTGGAAAGATGGACTATTCTATACAACTGGCACATGTAAAAAGTCTTCTGGAAAAAAATGTTGGGTCTATCTCTCATACCAAATACCAAGAAAAATCCCAGATGCATGAAAATTTAAAGTGAAAAAATATCATAAAGCTACTCAAAAAAGCATTGAAGAACTACATCATGGCCTTGGAGTAGAGAAGGTCTTACTAAATATCTCTCAGTCTAGAAGCTATAAAAGATTTATTAACTCAACTGCATAGATTTTTAAAAGACTATTGGCATAGAAAAAAAAAACACTATAAGCAAAATGAAAGTACAAAAGACTAAATAGGAAAAAATTTCATAACTCATTTGCAAATAAGGGTGAATTCATATTTGCCAGACCCTTATCTAAGGACAGAGGTCAGTAACTAAACCTGACAAAATCCCTGCTTCTTTGCAGCTTATAGTCCAGTAGTTTACAATTTTGCATCTTCCTCATGTATCACCAGAAATTGACAAGAATAAGATCAACAACCTAATAAAAAAGTGAGAAAAAGATATAAACAGATGGTTCTCAGAAAAGGAAAAACAATTGGCTCTTGAACAAATAAAAAGATACCAACTCTCTTCATTAGAGAAATATAATTAAAGCTACATTTATATATGATTTTCCACCTCTCACACTGACACAATCTGGAAATTTAACACAATCAGCTGGTGAGGCTGTGGAGAACAGGTTTATTCGTATCTGTCTATGGGAGTCCAAGTTGAAACAACCACCATGGAAGACAATTTGGAATATCTATCAAAAATGTAAAAGCAAAGACCCTTTGAGCCGATAATTTTCCTTTGGGGCATTTAGACTCAGTTTTACAGGTAAAAAATGTCATATGTCAGCATTGTCTGTTGAAGTGCTGTTTGTAATAGCAAAAGATTGGAATCAACCCTAGTATCCATCACTAGGGGAGTAATTAAGCCATGATGCTTCTAAGCTGTAGGTCAGCAAACTATGGCCTATGGGTCAAGTCCAGTCACCACCTGTTTTTGTAAGGCACAAATCTAAGATCAGCAGGCTGGAAACTCAGGAGCTGATCCTGCAGTCTTAAAGCAGCACTTGTTTTCCCCTCTAGGAAATTTCAATTTTTGCTCTTAAGACCTTCAATTGATTAGATAAGGCCCATCTACATTTTTTAGAGTAATCACCTTTACTTAGAGTCAACTGATGGTAGATGTGTAGAATTTCATGGCCTAAATATAACAATAAAAGTTATAAATCTCTATGCATGCAAGAAAAAATTTTATTTAAAGGTAATATTTAGTCTTCTGGAGAAAATAAAGGAACATCCTATATGTGCACATAAAAAAAAAAAGTGGTAAAATACTGATTTGGTATCATTTAATCATTTTATAGAATGACAAAACTCCAAGGATAAAATAACATTTTAACAAAACTTTGATTCCAGGCTCTCATTTCAGAGATATGTAACACACTTACTAGAGAATGTGGAATTCATTTGAGAGTCTCAGCTGGTTCAAAGGAGATTTTGGGGCACTTAATGAATTCCTGCACCAATTCTTATGATTTAAAAGATTTATTACCATTTCTCACGGTGCCATGTTACTTTTATATGTGTTGCAAATCAAACTTTTTTGTCTTCTGCCAAAATAAACACTCGCTCCAGCAGTTGCTACCACAGCACTTTTCTGGTATTTCCCAACCTTCATCAGCATTTGCTATTTTGTTTTCACTCTATGATTTTCAGGGAAACCACTCCGACTCTCTCCTGAGTCATGTTGTGTCTGCCTTTCAGGTGCAACTCAGTTAATACCCTGCTAATTTATCAGTGGATCAGGTAATTAGTAAATAAGTTTGATGAAAAATCTACCAATCATCTCTGCCTAAACCACTCAGCCAGAAAGATCTGTTGGTCTCAGCATGTCTGTGCCTGTGCTTGAGAAGATTTAATATACTGGTGGGGGAAAAATAAAATTTGAACAGAATACTTAATGAATAAAAACATACTGAGATTAGATGATTAGGAGTTCCCTGTTAATTACTAGAAAGGAAAAGAATTAAATTACAATTCAACTTTTTTGTTGGTTATGGAGTGAATGCAAAGATGGATCCTTTCAATCTTGTTTGTATTATAAGGATACAAGCATGTTGAGAGATGCAATTTTGCATGACAATTGCCAAATTTTATCAAACTGTATAGTTTGATCTTTGAGTACATTTTATTGTATGTGAATTATATTTTAATAAAGCCATTAAAGATTCAAAATATAAAATAAAATATACTTAACTAAAAACAAACATATTCCAAGGATGTTATAAAATAATGAAGAAATGGAATAGTTTTCTAGGAAACACAATTTTTTTTGTTATATTTACTTTTCAAACTGCATATAGAAAATGTCAACATAAAAAGGAATCTCATCCAATATCCTGATTTTTACAGTTTGAGTAACTGAACTTTGGAGTTTTTTGCAAAGTGATCAGTGAGTGTTGTGTTGAGAGCTAATATAACTTTTGGCTTAGTTTTCAGGGTTTTCCAGAAGTGATGAATGCAGGTACATAAAATATCCATAATTTATTGTTACTGTCAAAACAATTAGTGATAAAAGATACAAACTCAATGATATTATGTTCAACAGATGTAAAATTATAATATCAATTTTTAATAAATGTTTCTAAATGCTTATGTTTTATTTCTCTGTGTCTTATCCAGGATGGGTGACACACACTTCACTTATCTCCAAGCTTTGTGAACATCACTTTGAAAGGCAGTGGTCTAAAGACTAGATTCTGCAAGTTGTCCCAGGCAGTCACTGAGGGTGAGTTTACAGGCAGCATTTTGGGGCATTGCAGGTCATTCACTATCTTTGGCTAGTGTCCATTTTGCTGCAATATAGCCAACAACAAAAAAAATCATTTGTATCATACATTCTATCAGTTGTTTGAGTACGTATTTGTCCCATTACTAAACTTGCTTGAAGTTGCTTGAAGCAGACCCATGACCTACTCAATCTCTTTCTTGACGAGCCTAGCACAGTCTTATAAATAGTGACCACTCAATATAATATTTGTAGAACTCATTGTTTGTTGAAAGAACACCACCTTGTTTGAGTTTTCCATGCTATCATCAATGAAATTGACTTAGTTAGAGCAAGACCATACTTTCAACATGACTGCAGATTTTGATGGAAACAAAGAAGTCATGGTTCTGATATTAATTACAAGGCCATAGCAAAGCAAACCTTGTTTGATAATACATGTGAACTCTTTGATTTTATGAAGCAGTGAAATATAAAATTGAACACGCCGGGCTTTTGCCACAGTATATTTAACTCTGTTTTATGAATTAGGAACCAAGACTATGTTGAACAATATCCTACAGAGGTAAATTATTTAACTTTAACAGAGTAGTAATTTTTTTTTTTTTTTTTCAAACAACTAGATAGTTTGCTGCTTGGAACATGTCCATTCCTCAGCTCTTTCTTTTTTTCAGAAGATAAAACTTCAGGAACATACACCAAGAAGATCATTGCAGAGAGCTAAATCAAATGTGGAACTTGAAGGAACATTCAAGGTAAGTAAAAAATTCACACTTAGGGGGCCATCTGATGATCAGGGTATAATTTAAATAATGTATAATAATAATGTCGATGATTACTTATATTTTATTATTTAAATCCAAGTTAATAGTCTCTCTCAAAATAGTATTTTATTATTAGTTCACTACCACCATCACTTCTATTTGGCATCAGTGAAGACCATGGTCAGCCTGGGATTGGCAGCTGGAGAAACATCAGAATAGGTTTTTGGAGAAGGGAATAGAATGAGAGGTGGTCCCAATGGGGAGGGATAGAGAGGCCAGAAAGGAAAAATAGTATAAAGTAGGGGTTTTTAACAAGGGGTCCATGAACTTGAAATTGAAATTCAAAAAAACATTATTCTTGTGGGGCCATGTTGGTGCGGTTATGATATATTTATTAAATAATACACAGTATAGTGTGGACTTAGTCAGGGGTCCGTGGTTTTCACTTGACTGGCAAAGGGGTCCGTGGAACCAAAAAGGTTGAGAACCCCTGGTATAAAGGAATATAGAGGAATCTGGAGAGGCACTCTGGTCAGAAGACATCAGAACAGTGGTCCTGACTTAAGTAAAAAAAAAAAAACAGTAGCAAAAGTATTCTTCAGTCCGTCAGTTCTTGGTTCATATCCCAACTCTACTTATCAGTTTGTGTGACCCTGGGAAAGTTATATAATGTCTCTGTGCCTAAGTTTATCACCTATAAACTATACCTTTTTAATGTGAGGATTAAATAGCGTAATACCTGTCAGTCAGGGGGTCTGTCTAAGGCAGGGGTTCTTAACTTTTTTTGTTCCATGAACCCCTTTGCAAGTCAGGTAAAATGAATACTACTGTAATTTGTTTCTTGCATACATTCATAAGTGAAGGAAATGCTAGATTTCAGTTAGAGGTCAGAGAAAATAAAGATAAGTTGATTTTTTTTCAATTCAAGCTCACAGAGCCCTTGAAATCTGGCTAAGAACCCCTGGTCTAATGGTGCCCACACCCATGGAATGTTAGTTTCTTATACTGGTCATGTTCATTTTTATAATTCATTTTATTGACATTGGGCATCCATTATGTGCTAAGCATATCCAATAAACGAGTAAAGTGAATGGACAATTATGTTCTGAAAATTTTTGGTAAGAGGTCTAAAGGGAACAAATAGGATGCTGGGAGAGAGAAAGAGGGATATAAAGTCAAGAGCTTATCCAGAAGAGCACTACCCTTCTCTCCAGCCATAAATGGGGGGATCTATTGAGAAGAAAGATGACAGAAACTTTTGTGGAAGGGGAGAAGACTTGTTCCATACAAGTGTAAACTAGGACCAGAAAAATTAGGACAATAGGCTGCCTCATTTGGAAGTGTTGGAGGCTAAATGAGCATATCAAGATGTTTTATAGAAGAGATTCAGCATTAGACCCAAAATTGTACCCTACAATCTCTTTCATCTTTGAGATTCTAGGAGTTTGTATTCTCATCATACTTGATTTACCTCTTGGCTTTTTAGCTATATCTCGTTTTAAATTTTTAGTCATTTCCCTAGGGGTTACAATATATATCCTTAACTTGTCATCATCTACTCAGGGTTAAAATCATATCACTTCACATAAAATGTAAGAACATTGCAACAATTATAACCCCATTTACCCAACCATTCCTCATCCTTTTTTTCTAGTTGCATATGTACTTCATCTAGGTAAATTATAAACCCCAAAATAAAATGATTTTTTTCTTTAAACAGCTCTATGTGTTTTAGAGAAATTAGGTGGAAAAAGGTAATCTATAAAGTTATCCAAACATTTTACATTTCTGGTACTCTCAGTTACTACCTGAAGACCTACGTAGCACTGACCTTCAATCTGAAGGACTTCCTGTAGAATTTTCCTGCAGGTCTACTGGTGGCAAATTCCTAGTTCTAATTTAGTAAATACTCTGTTTTGCATTCCTTCTTGAAGGATATTTTCCTGGTGTATTAGTCAGCCAAAGGGGTGCTAATGTGAAATACCAAAAATGGGTTGGTCTTTATAAAGGGTATGTATTTGGGGTAGAAGTCCACAGTTACCAGGCCATAAAGCGTTAAGTTTCTTCTCTCACCACAGTCCACTGCCACTAGAGCAAGACAGCTGCTGGCGTTTGCCAGGGTTCAGGCTTCTGGGGTTCCTCTCTTCCTGGGGCTGCGTTTCTCTCCAGGCTTAGCTCCTGTTTCCTCCACAAGGTCAGCTGTAGACGATCAGGCGAACGGCTCACTTCTCTTCTTCTGGGGCCTTCTTTCCAAAATCAAAACTGCTTCTCAAAAGACTGCTTCAACTCTGTTCTTTGCCTTGCCTTTTATATTCGATTCCCCACCCACCAA
>JAQZBX010014959.1:0-38245 GCA_029593785.1 Cabassous unicinctus
CCAAAATGCTTCATGCTGCACCAATTGATTCAGAATCACATTGGTATGGTTCTGGAAAGGATGTTAAGACTGTGTGTCTTACAATCTAATGTTCCTACAAACCAACTGGGAATCTTATTAAAATGCAGATCCTGATTCAGGAGGTCTGGGGTGGGGCCTGGATTCAGCATTTCTAATAAGCTGCCGGGTGATGTGGGTGCCACTGGTCCACGGGCCGTAGTTTGAGCGACATGGCTTTAAAAGCCATTTAAAAGCCATAGTTGAACTATGGCTTTTTGCAGAAGCAGGCACGCAGGTCGAAGTGTCCAACCTGAGTCTCCCGACTTCTGGTCTATGAGATGCTCAGTGGTCAGGTTTGAATTCCAAGTAGGGTGGCCCTGCTCTGTCTGGGACTGAATTCTCAGGACCTGGGACTCTCAGTGCTGAAACCGAGAAAGTCTCGGGCAGACTGGAATGAACTTGTCACCCTGGTACCAAGAGACCGAGTTTGAATCCAAGCTTCAGCAGTCAGGAGTGGGGAGAGCTTGGGCAAGTAACCCTCATTTTCCCTGCCTTTGGAGCAAGTGCTTCAGAGAGTAATTGTAAGATGAAATGGGATGCTGTGTGTAAAGCACTCCACATGCTGTCACCGTGTTCACTCTCAATAAATGTTGGCAATGGCTATTGACACTTACACAAGACCTGATTCAGCATTCCCCTCCGTCGCTAAGGAGCAGGAATCCTCAAAGGCCAAGTGCAAGTGGCCCTGGGCTGTGCTGATTGCATGGCCTCTGTCCAGGGCGGGCAGCATGCGGATGGCATCCTGCTTAGTGATACGATAGGCAGGCCAGAGGGACGTCGTTCTTGGTTCAATGCTCAGTTTGCCTCCCTCGTCCATCAATAGCAATGTTTTTTGCTTGTTATTTAGGGAAAGAAAGGCCTGGATAAGGCTTCGCCACCTTGGGCTCTTCTGGGCCAGCCCCTTGTCTTCCTGCCGACCTTGCTTATCCATTAGTGTTTTCCTGAGCTTTGTAACAACTTACGAGGGCAGCTGCGGCTAATGACTGCGCCTTCCATCTCCTGCCCCTCATTGTGCTAACAATCGATATGCTTAAAACAACGCACGCACAGAGACAAGGCAGGGCCTGCACTGCTGCTTCCACTACAAATTCCCATGGAAAGGGAAAGAGAAAGCGCAGAGCCTGGCACCGGGACGCTGGATTCATAAGTGTCATCGAATGCAGTGCCAAGCCTTGGGCACCCCTCTCTGATGTAAGTGAATTTTCAGCAGAGAGACCCGAGGCTCCGCTTTCCCCTGTGAAATGGCTGTATTGAATGAACGAGGCCGGCTTTGCCAGCCCTTCCCTAGGAAAGTCAATTCACTCACCTCCTGTCAAATGCCATCTGCTTAGCAGAAGCCTTTAGTCTGCCAGACATGTGACTGTTATAAGGGAAGCACAGTGCACTTTTGTTTTTCTGTTATGACTGGTAAGTGGGGCTGCTACAAGCGGCAGATTATTCCACAGTAGGGGTTACCAGGACTGAACCGCTGCCGACTAGCATTCTAGACAAGAAAAAATAAAAAGGAACAATAAAGCAGAAGCTCCTCTTGCTTTCCTCGAGCATAAAATGTGACTGCAGAAAGGGCACGAGCTAATGGCACTTTTACTTTTGTCCATTTTAGAGACAAAATTGGGAGGTTTTTGTCTGTGGTCCCTGCTCTGCTTACCAATCGTCACAGCCTGCACCACTCTGAAAGGGCTTCACATTTGGCACCAGAGTCTCCATTTCACAGCAAGAAAATAGAGGACAAGTGATTGGTGAAAATGTGTATCTGGCTAACGCCAATATTCATACTAAAAAGTAAAATCCAAGTCTTAATGGAGAGGTGTGCATTTGGATGAATTGCTTTGAGTCTCAGTTTCCAAAGCAGTACATTGAGATAATAACCGCAACCGAACCTGCCTCGCAAGGCAGACCTGAAAGTACTACTAGGAGCTCAGATTCATTAAGTGCTTAGGCCCCTCCAGCCACCGTTTTAAGTGTATCAGATGAGCCAATCCTCACAACAACCCTGCGACCGAAAAATTATCAAGATGCTAGTTTTATAGGTGAGGAAACCGAGACTAAAAGTAAGTGGCCGACGCCCCCGCCGCAGTGAGCTGGACGCCGCCCGGGCTGAAATGAGCAGATGCCACAAGCCAGCAGACACCGCAGCCCACGGGAAGCGGATGTGGCTCAGGCCGTGGGGCACTCGCCTCTCATGTGGGAGGTCCCGGGCTCGGTTCTCGTTGCCTCCTGGGCAAGGTGAGCAAACAGTGAGCAGACAGACGACATGGTGGTGGTGGCGGGGGCAGGAATAAATAAAAATAAATAAATAAAACAGTAAGTGGCCAAGCTGGGTCATATCCACGGAGTCTGCCTCCTGGGCACCAGCTTCCACCACAGTGTTTTGTGTGACCATGAGCAAATCCTCAACCTCTGAAAACCAGAGCCCAGGAGCATATTCTCAGTATTCAAACATAGCAGCAGGTTTTTGAATGCAAGCTAGCAAGGGAATGCGCACACACACAAATTCCCCTTGGCTTGAAAGCCAGGCAGCTACCTGGTGGCGGGGCCTGAGGCTAAGATCAGGAAGGATGCCAGTTTCCTTCCAGAAAGTCTGCACTGGGGCGGGGGATAGAAAATCGTGTTCATGGAACATGCAGTACCAGAGCTAGTAGTGCTTGAAAGGTAACCTCATCACAGTAGCCGCTGGCTTCTCTTCTGCTTGCTTGTGCGCAAGAGCTTTGCTGAACCTGGGCCCGCCCCATGCTTTCGAATGTAACCACAGGTGCTCTTTCTTGCTGACTTCTTCCCGCGGCACATCACGCGGGTGCAGCCAGCCGCGGGGGTGATCTTATCTTATGAGATGATAATCCGAACTTCTTTTAAACCCATGGGGCACCAGGAACTGAGAGAGGCCGGGAGCTCTTTCTACGCCCTCAATAGAATCTTTAAATACTTTTTGAAAAGGTAATACAGGGGGACGGATGTGGCTCAAATGGTTGGGTGTCCATCTCCCATATGGAGCGACCCGGGTTCGAGCCCTGGGACCTCCCAGTAAAAAAAGAAAAAGAAAAGAAAACGTAATACACGTACAAGGTTTTAAATAGGACACTATTAAATGGTAAGAGTGAAAACTTAATCTCCCACCCTACCCTGTGCATTTTTATCAGTTACTTTTGTTGGCTTTGAGAAATGAACTTCTTTGCAAGGCTATAAAATTCTATGCAAGGCTCTAATACATCCTGCTTTTGTTCTTGCGTGAAATGGAAGCATATTATGTACCTGGCCTTTCCTTTTGCTTTCTTTAGCAAACATTCATGTTTCTCGTTCTTTTTATTTTATAGCTACATAGTATTCCAATGTCGGAACAAATCATGATTTCTTTTGCTGGCCTCCCTCTAAAGAAATGTGTCCTTTCCATTATTTACTAACATAAACTATGCATATCATTGTGCACACATTCTTCTTTTTTTGCGCATGTACACACATATCTTAAAGGGAAATTCTTAGAAGTGGAATTGCTGGGGCAAGGCGTATTTAATTCCCATGGGCATTGCCAAATGGCCACATGAAAATTTTGTGATTGATGAATTTCTACCTATATTGCTATCATTAAATGGTAGAATAGCTGCTTTGGAACTGGTAAATTATTTATGTGACTATAGCCTTGCAGATTTAGATCTCTAAGACTGAATTTTCAGGGTGGAACAACATGAGGTGGATTCCTGCCCTTTTGCCCTTCTCTCCTCCCGCATCTGTTTCTCTATTTGATTTCCACCACACAATTCCACATGGACATTAGTTCGATATTCAGAAAAGCAATGATGGCGTAAAACTAAAAGAATGGGAATAAATTCAACAGGAAGAATGAACATTTAAATGCACATTCTACTCTTAAATCAATTAGATCTAAAGTCAAGCTTTTCCCCAAATATTGTTGGAAGTTTCATTTTCTTTGGAGCCAGTGCGCATTTAAAGGTAAAAAGCAAAGATGCATACTTCTCTCCATATTGCAGTGGCTCTGTCTTCTAATCCTAACTCTGTTTGCTTCTTTTACCTTTTCAGCATCTCTATTTAGGACTCAGTAGTCTCAGAAATACTATGGAGTGTCTACAGCATGTCTCTATGGTAAAAAGGAAAATGCCATATTTATTTATTTTTTCATGTTTTTTATTTTATTTTTTAAAGATACTTAGATTACATAAAATGTTACATAAAAATATAGGGGATTCCCATATGGCCCAGTCCCCACGTTGCCCACATTTACCCACATTAACAACATCCTTCATTAGTGTGGTACATTCATTGCAATTGATGAACACATTTTGGAGCATTGCCACTGAGCATGGACTATAGTTTACATTGTAGTTTACACTTTCTCCCACACAATTCTGTAGGTTATGGCAATATATATAATGGCCTGTATCGGTCATTGCAGTGTCATTCAGGATGCTTCCAAGTCCCGAAATTGCCCCCATATTACACCTATTTTTCCCTCTCCCTGCCCTGAGAACCTTCAGTGGCCACAGCCTCCACATCAATGATATAATTTCTTCCATTGCTAGAATCACAATGAGTCTATAGTAGAATACCAGTAAGTCTACTTTAGTCCATAGTTCATTCCCCTATCCTGAGGATTCTGCGATGGTGATGTCCACCCCACCTCTAATTGAGAGGGGGCTGTGATCCCATGGGGCTGATGGATGGGACTCTCTTGCTTGCAGTTGTAGACTCTCTTGGTTCCTTGGGATGGTGGTTGTCCATCATCTCCTTGTTAGTTGTCCTGGATGAGTCCAATGAACTGGAGAGTGAATGTTGCAGCTCATTTGAGGCTCAGGAATGCCACATTTATTAAACAAAATCCCCAAGCAGTGTTGATGGACCTCATTTCTGGAGCTTTTCTGCTTTTTACAATCACCAACTAATTTACTCCTTAAAGTAATGCCATTGCGTTCATGAACGTGATGCCATTATCTCTATTTTACAGAAGAGTAAAGGGATGCTTTGAATGGTTAAGTTTCATGCCCAAGGTCAAATGGATTGAAAATGGCCAGCAAAGGACTCAAACTCTTGACAGTCTGACCGGGCATGGCATTTGACAGAATGTTGACACCACCCTTTGGTTTTTTCTGACCAGATCATTGTTGTTGGGCCATAGTCTTGGTAGTAGTGGACATTCATGTCAAGTGGAGGCTCTCCCTTCCCTGGCCCTTGCTTACAGAGTCTTAAGGACAAACGCAGTAATCCCTGCACTGCAGACTGGAGGACCGGAGGGGAGCCAGGCAGCGTTGTCTTCAGCTGGAGAGATGGTTTCCTTCGTCACTTGCTGTCTCTTTGGACTATGCCTAGCAGTCCCCAGTGCTGTCAATCCAAGGAAATTTAAGTGAAGCAAATCAGTATCTCATTGCGCTTTCTAATATGCTAATTTGGCATGCTGTATAGAAACGGCTGTCTAGTGTCCTAATTTACATCCCCTCTGAGCTGTAATGTGACCGTGTAAACATTGTGTAATATGCAATAGAAGAATCTAGAAGGCAGCTTGGAATCTCATATGACAGCTGATGTCCTTGTATTTATAGGTGAGAAAAAGGAAGATCAATGGGTTTGATGCTGTAACCCAAATAAATAGTCAATAGCCAGTGGTAGAATTCGGGTCTGTTGACTCCTCTGCGGTATCATTTGCTCTCCTAGAGGTTCCTTTGAGGTATAAGGGATGCTCAGTGTCTCATTTTCTCTTCATAACAAATCTGGGAGATAAGTATTGTTCTTTTTTTTACAGACTAGGAATCTGACAATAAGCTTCCTGGATTCGAAGCCCCAGTGTGCCATTATTTGCGTTGCATTTGTACGTGGGTAGATTCCTGCACTTTCAGGGTCTAAATGAATTCAGAGATCCCTCCCAGCCCTCAAATGCCTTGATCTTACAAGAGCTGAGGGGATAAAGGGGTGGGACAATAAATCACAGCTGCCCACACCAGTCCCAAAGGCACAATCAAGTCTCGCTCATTCCATTCCTCACTGTCAGCAGTGCGCATCATTTATCTCTTGTGTGAACTGCTATAATCGTCCCTAATGAGTTTCCTGACTTGATTTTCTTATGCTTCCAGCTCAATGAACACTCTACTACCTCAAGGCAGAGCTGAAGACATGATACACTGCCACCTTCCCCCCCGATATCTTCTGCTCTCCCCAAGGTCCTGATACAGCCTAAGGTCCACCTCTTTTTCCTATCCTTTTCGAGTCTTCTCCTCATGCTATCCTTTATACCTGGTATATACTTTGCTTTTGCTGCTGTGACTCCAGAAACCTAAGTTTCACCTGGAGTGTTTGAAACGCTCTAGGTTTCCTACTCCTCACTGTAGATCTACTCAACAAGGATTTCCAGGAGTAGAGCCCAGGAATCAGCGTTTTAAAAAACTCCCTCTGAGATAATACCATAGGTTGTCTGTTCTCCATCAATTAACCTCTAAATGCAATGCACTTGTACTTAAAATAGTAATAGACTTTCATTTTGAATTAGACAAAATGGAAGTACAATTTAACTGAAGGAAGAAACATAAGAGAATACTCCAGGATACTCTGAAAAAGAGTGTTCTGATGGGTAGTACTTATCCTAAAGTATACCATAAAACCATGATAATTAAAGTAATTCACTCCTGAGTAATAGGTTTTTTAAAAATCAGAATAGACTATCCAGAAATAAACCTGAATCCTTATGTATATAGAGATTTAAGGTGTGATAAAAATGGCATTTCAATTCATTGGTGAAACAGGTACTATTCAATAAATGGTTTGAGGACAACAGGATAAACATTTAGACAAATAAATAAAAAGTAATTTTCTACTTCACTCCTTACACCAAAATAAATTAGAGATTGAAGAAAGAGTCAAACAAAAATTGAAGCCATAAATTTACAGAAGCGAGCCCGGGTGAATAATTTTACACTCCTGCGATGGAAAAAACAACAACAAAACCTTTGTAATTAGGGAACAAACCCGGAACCATAAAGGGGAAAAGATAAATTTAACTATGTAAAATTAATAACGTATTTTTGAGAAAACAACCCATAAACTAAGAAAAAATGAGTTCATAAATTGGACAAATGTTGAAGGGTTGGGTGTGGGAAGAGCCACCCTTATACAGAGCTGTGTGTAAGGGAGTAAATCTTTGTGAACTCTGCACAGGGTGATTTGGAAACAGTTACAGATGCATATTTTATGTAGAAAGTACTCTTTTCCTTAGCAAGCCTTTTACTAGGAATATACTGTATATTCCCAAAAGGTCACTCAGGCATATGATTAAGGATGTTAATTGCAACTTTGGTTTTTAAAGTACAAACTGTCACAAGCAAATATGCACACCCAGAATCCTGACATAGTGTGCAGCCATGAAAAAATAAGTATATCTTTATGTTGTGATGTGGAAAAAATTCTAGAATGTAACAGCACGTAAAGCAAGCAAATGCAGAATGGTGAATGGAAATCTTTTTGGGGAGTGAAACTTTAAGAAGCTTCTTTGATAGCTATACTTATGTAAACACATGCACTTTTCAAAAAAGGACACAAGAAACCATTAGCAGTTTTTGGATTTGGAAGTGGGACTTGCAGATTTTATATTATTTTATGCAGATAAACTCCATCAGGTCAGGGATTTATGTCTGTTTTGTTCACTGCTTTATCCCCAGCGTTAGAACAATGTCTGGGACATAATAGGTGCTAAATAAATATATGTATTTTATATAAATAAAATACTGTTTTACTTAAAAAAAATCTCAACAAGGGCTCTGTAGCATTGGATTATGAGCCAATTTTTTGTTGTTGTTCTCTTGTTTATATTTCTCTGCATTAAGACAATAAATGTTAGTTTAAAATGATAATGACAAATATTTAAAAGCTTCCCAGGTGATTCTGTTGCCCAGCCAGTATTGGCTTTCACTGTTGGTGCATTACCTCTTCCCTATTGGGGAGCTGCCTCTCTCAGCTGCAGGGCAGAAGTTTGAGGCTAGATACCACCTCTCGTTTCAAATCACAGGTCTTTGCAGGTGGGGTCATCTCTTGCACAGGGCTGAGAAATGATGTGGAGCCTGTGTTTCTGTGGTCAGGTTACCTGGGTTTCAGGCCCATTTCTTGTGCTTATTAGCTGTGGCCAACCTTTCTGTCTCAGTTTCCTCCTCGGGTTCTTAAATGAAGTAACGTATGCAGTGTCTTCATTCACTGTGTTAGATGATAGCATTCTGTTATCTAGCAGTGAGTGAAGGAGACAGTCAATGAGTACTGAGTGAATGAAGAATGAATGGACGAAGGAATGAAGCTCAGGCGTTGTGATGCGAGGCCTGCGGTGGGCTCCTTCTGGATCTCAGGAGATCTGGAGAGAATTTAATGAAAAATGATCTAGTGACTTACTCTAAACTGGATAGAGGCGGGATCTCCTTCTAGCTACAAAGAGGAGTTAGTCTTCATTTCCAGTCCCTTAGCCGAATCACCGAGTGTTGTCGTGTCTTTCGTCTCTACTGCCCGGCTCTCTGGGCTGTTGTCATCCTTCCAAACCATCTTTGAATTCATTTTGCTCCAGATTTTCCACTTAGTCAATCTGGGACTGGATTCTGAGAGATTACAGAAGTCCAGCCTGGTGAGGCCCTGGGTGTGCCCAAGACCTTATTTTTAAAATATCTTGCGGGAGAGAGGAGCTTCCTTCCCACCCGATTTCCTCAGAGTTGGCGTGATTGCCCAGCTCATTGAGTCACACTGCCTTCTGCTGCTTATGGTTAGGATCTTGTGGAAATAGGAGTTTTACCTTCAGAGACAGTAGAGTGGGAAGGTAGTCCATTTTCACTATGGATCATAAAATAAGTGTTGCCTCTTCTAAATCTTAAAATAGCTTGAATAAAGGCCTTTCAGCCAATTACTGGGAAACTGATATTTTAATGAATATGCCTTAATGAGCAATTAGGTTTTAGGGTTTTATTGCTTTTAAATTCTCATTTCTTATAAATCCTGATATTTCAAGTTGTAAGGCGTACTTGAATACTTGTAATTGATTTTTGCTACCAGTGGGAACAGAGGTGGGAGATGACTACCTGCTCCCTCTTTCTTAATATTTACCTAAGAGAATGACTTGGCACGGGATGAAATAGGATTTCTACCTCCACACTCAGAACAGAGGCTGTACCGGGCGGTAGTTGACTCACAGGTGGTCTGGGCAGTCAGACATTTAAGAGGCTCATCCCAAATTTGCTGAATGTTGCCGTATCCCAGGCACTGTTCTAGACCCCCAAGTAAATCAGTAAACAAAACAAAGAAGGGTTTACATTTTTCTCGAGATAGACATTAAACAACGAACATAATAAAGCGTATAGCATGGTAGAACGTAGTAAGTGCTGCCTGGCAGAGTGCTGGAGTGGCCTCATTTTGAAGGTAATATTTGAGCCACAATTTGAATGATTTGAATCCTCCCCTCTGCCAGTAACTAGCTGAGTGATTTGGGCAAGACCCCAGCAGCTCTGAGACCGAGTTTCCTGCTTGGTAAAGTGGTGATAAGACATAGTTTATTGTGCTGTCGTTGGAATTAAGTGGATTAACCTTGGCAAAGCAACTGGCAGGTCATAGATCCCCAGATAATTGTAGGGTTTCTATTGTTTGTTTTATATTATAACAAATTCAGGTGGTTTAAACCTCTGTTTTAAAAAGGCAAGTAAAAAAGCCTCTTAATTGAAAGTACTTGTTTTTTAAAGCGGGTAAGTGACCTGTGTAGCATGCACACAGGCCTTGAGCTTCTGTGACCTGGTAAGCCTTTTTCCTGTTTTTCCTCCTGTAAACTGAGCCTGGAAAAGAAAACATAGTCACCAAGGAAACCACCTGAGCCTGTATCTGAGCAGGCACAGGTGTGAGCATCAGACCGGAAGGCAGCACAGCTGGGCAAAAGGTGAGCCAGGGCTGAATGGGTCTGGGGCACTGACCGAGGCTAAGCAGGTTGGAGACCCAGCATTCAGAAGGTGTAGCGAGCTCAGACAGGGATGTGGGGTGGTGGGAAAGAAGGAGACAGGAGAACCTGGTGGATGGGACCAAATATCCTGTACACTTGGAATCAGTTAGGGTTACTTCCAGGTTTTAGAGCCAGCAAGCCTCAAAATTGGTTTGGGACATGGAGAAAAAGATACAGCCTCCTTGTAATGGAAGTTGGCAAAAGAATCTAGGGTCACGTCAAGGAGAAAGAAGATGAGTGATTTTGAAGTGTAGGCACGGAACCCTAATGGACCCTAGGAGGAGGTGAAATGAGGAAACTCAGCTGTGCATCTCTGAGGCCACAGGGTGCTTCCCTGGTCCAGCTGGTGACAAGGCAGACTTCTAAGGTCCTCCAGCAGGAGAGTCCAGGCTTCTGAGAATTCAGACCCTGTCGTCTTTGAGCAGAGCCTGGGCCTGTGGGGGCCATCACATTTACTGCTACGGAGTAACGGGAAAAAAAGGCAAGGCAAACAGATGGACCTGAGCACCAGACAGTTGAAAGCATTGTTTTTCAAGGACAATGTAGAGAGGGGAGAGAGGAAGAGGGATGCTTATACATGTCCTACAAAATATCTGTTGTTTACACACTATGGTGTCTAAGGAAAAGTTTTCTTTTCTTTTATTCCAGAGCTGCTTGCTAGTTTGTGCAAACACGAGGGAGGAAAATACTATGTACAGCCTGGCTGTTAGAGGCAGCATCTTTGCTGGGGGTGACCATTGACTTATATCTCTTGTCCTCTTTGGCGAATGGACGTCAGCCCTGCTGTCCTGCTTTTTGTTTGCAAATATCTCTGGAAGATCGGACTCTAATTCAGACATAAAACGCCAGATTTGGCTCCAGATTGCATGCTGATCTTTGTAAAAACCCAGTTGAGAGGCTTTGTGTATTTATAAACCTCTCTTTTCCACAAAGTGTAACATTTCACTGGCATAGCTTAAAATGGTCTGAATTAATATTACTACCATGGCTAAGGGATTTAGGATCAAAAAATATTTTTAAATAAATTAAGTATTCTCCAAAACAGGATTTTTATTTTCCTTGTTTTGATGATAAAGCCTCAAAGAAACGCAAGGCACGAGAAAAATATTTCTTTAAGATGGGGATGTTCCTTTTTTTTTTCTTTTCGAGTCTTTTTAAGGACTATTTTATTTCTTTTTATAACATGGAGAAGAATATTCTGGACTGTTGAGAGACAGAGAGTGTCCAAAGGATTTCGTTGCCCTTTCTTCCCTAGGAAATGAAATTCAGATATTACCTAGCCTGCCTCAACTCGGCTGGAAGGTGGGACTCTGCCCTGGAAGTGGCAGAGCCATTGCCAGTGGGTAGGGGATTTCTAGGCTGCCGTTCTAACGCTGGAGGAGGGGAAGTAGTTATGTCCCTCTGCACGCACGTTAACCTAAATTTACTTAGAAACTGCCCGTTGGCAAAAATCCTATTCCAGCTTTCTCTTGATAATGAGGGAGATATTAAAAAGGAGCTCGAAATAAAGGGTGGGCATGTGCTGTTGAAGCCCCTCTGTTGTGACGTCCATCTTGTAGGAAAGAGGTACAAATAGTACAGGGCTGCTATCAGGGATTTCTTGTCACCATTTTCAAAATCTTCCTGAAAGTCAGCTCTTCTTTTCCAACCTCGCCACTGCCCCCAAAATAGAAGGTCGTCAAATGAGGCGCCATGGGACTTCATGTGCAAAAATACTATTCATATATCCAGTCACAAACATGTGCTAAAATCATGGCTATACTGAATGGAAGAGCTCGCCAGTCTGGTGTTTTCAAACCTGAACGAACATTAGAATCCCTTGCGGGACCTGTTAAATGCAGATTTCTGGGCCCACTCCAGAGAATCTGGTTCAGTAGGTTGGAGGTGGGGCCTGAGAACTTGCATTGCTAGCAATGCTGGAGCAGCTGGCCCTGAGACCACACTTGAGAGCCAATCTTTCGGTTCTCACCTAAAGATTTTAGGTTCTCAACCTGAGCTGCACATTTGAATTACCTAGGGGAATCCCAATGCCCAGGCCATACCCCTGACCAATTAAATTTGATTCTTTAGAGCTGAGAACTAGGCAGCAGTACTTTTTCAGGATCTCTAGGTGATTCTAATAGGCAGTTAAGTTTGAAAACCACTGTTCTAGGTCCACTCACTTTCTCCATATTTTTCAAATGAAGTAGAGCAGACAGAGAAGTGAAATCATCTGAGGTCATTCAGCTTCGAGAGAGAGTTCTCCTAGGGTCTGGACCAGGAGAACTTTTACTATGAGACAGTCTTTGGAGTCTGCAGGGATTTTCAAATCCCTTGTGATAACCCCCTGGTTCTCCCTGCAGTCTTATCAGTACCCCTGGACTAAAAATTTACCAACAAGAGCATAATAAGAGCTCTGCATAAGAATCCTTGGGGTCTTGATGAAATGTGGTTTTGGATTCAGCATGTCTGGGGTGAGGTCTGCGATTCTGCATTTCTAACGAGTCCCCAGGCTCTGTCCATGCTGCTGGGCCACAGGCTACACTGAGTCGCTGTTGTAACGAGGTGAGCACCTTTACTTGGGCTTTATCCGTGTGTTAAACGAAAACGTAATAGAAACCAGGGTCCCAAATGCAAACTACAAAGAAAATCTTAGGCAAATATGTTAGATCAATTTGTAGCCATTTAAATTTTTAGAGGCTTTGGAATAATTTTTCTTCCTTTTATGTGAGGGAATAGAATAACTTTTTTTTTTTTGGCTGTCTACTGAAAATACAGTTTAATCTAAAGAAAAAAGTAAAAGTTGAGTGATTTGGAGAATCATCCCCAAACCACACTGGAATTCGATCATTTTAGTTTTTCTCTTTCCTGAGTTCGTCTTTAGGAGAAGGTAGTACAACAAAATGGTTATGATTTTGGCTTCTGGAATTAGAATGTCTGGGCTCAAGTCCAGGCTTGCCACTAACAAGCTATTTAATTATGAGCACAATACATAATCTTAAGGAGCTTCAGTTTTTTCATCTATAAAATGGAGATAACAGCAGTAACATGCCTCGTAGGGGTTTTGAGATTAATGATTAAGTAAGGTAATCCACGTAAAGTTCTTCGCAAGTTTCCTGGCACTTAGTAAGCACCTACTGAATACTGGCACCCACTGTTGCCTTACCTCCTGGGTGGTGGCCACAGCTGGCTGACTGAGGGAGACACCAGTGTTCCCAGGGCTTAGTCCTCTGACTTGGCTTTCAGGAATGTGTCTGGAAGTGTTTCTCAGGAGACCAAATAAGAACCACTCTTCTATCGACCGCCGGGGATCAAATTGCAGAGTGGAGTGTCTGAGTAGGAGTCCTGGAAGGAAGGTTAAGAGCTAACATGGAAAAGCGTTCCAGGAACGCTCCCAGTGGATTTGCCCGCAGGACCCCTGACTCCCTAGCTCTGAAGTATATCCTAGCAGCCTTGTGTTTTCACCAGTCCTCAAGGTGATACTCAGGCAGGTGAACATTTGAAAGCCGCTGCCATAGGCATAGGTGAGCCCCTGGGTTTTAGCTGGGGCTGTATGGAAAGGTTACCTTGGCAGAAAAATCAAGCACTGGTGCCCATCTCTTGGTCAAGGACCGCAGAGAGAACCAGGAAATTCTCATGAGGGATTTGAAAATCCATCCAGATTCCAAATATTGTCTGCAAGTTTGAAAATTCTGTATGGGCTCAGAATATCCTCTTGTACATATCTAATCTACCCTTTGAATACACTGAATGCTTTTATGGATTTTAAAGAAAGGAATTCATTTAAAGGTATAATTGTATTCATAAAAATCTTTTGCATTGTACTTTCTCAATCATCTGATACCTGGAGGTAAAAGCTTTTATACATTTATTCCCTCAATATTTTGGGAGTACTTGCTATGGGCCAAGAATTTTTCTAGGCCCCGAGGGCAGAGCAATGAACAAAACAAATACAATTCCCTGCCCTCAAGCAACTGACATTCTAGCAGGGGTATAGAAATATAGCAAGATAAATAAGTAAATTATTTACTGTTATATACTATACATTTTTAAGGAGAAAAATAAAGGAGGAAAGGATAATTAGAAATGTTGGGGACTCAGGGAAGATTTCACTGTAAAGGTGAACTTTGAGTCAAGTACTTAAGCTGAGAAATAAAGCTGTGCATATATCTGGGAAAAAAATCATCCCAGGCACAGGGAATCGCCCATGTAAAATCCCAGAGGCCAGTGTGGCATGAGAAGGGTAAAGTGTAGCAGGAGGTGAATTTAGACTGCTAAGGGTGGTAGTGGTGGAGATCATGTAGGGAGATAATAAATTATTTAGGGAAATAATACAGCAATGCTATGGCGACTTAGGACATTGGAGAGCCTTTGATTTTATTCCGGGTGAGATGGGAAGGTTTGGGGTTTTCTAAGGAGAGGACGAAAATGATCTGACATATGTTTTAGTGGTATCACTCTGGCTGAGGTTTGGGGATAGCCTGAACAAGGGTGGAAGCAAGAAAACCAGATAGCAAGCTATTGAACTAATTCAAGCAAGTAGTGGCAGTGCACTGGACAAGGGCAGAAACATGGAGGTGGTGTGAAATGTCTGTTTTGAAGGTAAGGTTAACAGGATTTGCTGAGGACTGAATGTGGGGTATTGAGGATGATTCAAAGCTTTGGGGCTTACGTGACTGTAAGGATTGGACTTTGCTGTGATGGTGAAGATTTTGAGGGGAGCAGATTTGAAGGATGATAGCAGGAGTTTGTTTTGGGATATTTATGGATTGAAATGCTGTTATATATTCCAGCAGAAATATAGAGTAGGCATTTTGATATATTGAGTCCAAAATTCACGGGGTAAGGTCTACGCTAGAGATGTAAATTTGGGAGTCAGCAGCATATAGATGATATTTAAAACACAAGACTGGAAGAGGTTACCAAAGATGCGATTAAAGATAGAAATTAGGTGAGTTTAAGACCTGAACTCTGAAGCTTTTCAACATTTAGAAGCCAAAGAGATGAGGAAGAGCCCACAAAGGAGAATTTAAGGGAGCAGTCAGAGCCAGTCTTTCAGGAACCCTACAAACAAAGAGAAGGGATCAATAGGTCAAGTATTATGAGGATGGAGAAGTAAGCATTTGTTTTTGTAATGTCTTTGGTGATCTTATTAAGAGAAGTTCCAGTGGAGTGAGGGGAGTGAAGGTCTGGTTGGAGAGGGATTAACAGATAATAGTGTTGGACTGCTAACTCACACCTTATGAAGCATTAACTCAAAATGGATCAAAGACCTAAATATAAAAGCTGAAACCATGAAACTCTCAGGAGAAAACACTGGGGAAAGTCTTCATGATCTTGGATTAGGCAATGAATTCTTATATATGATGCCTAAAGCATGAGCAACAAAAGAAAAAATAGATAATCTGGACCTCATCAAAATTAAAAACTCTGTGCATCAAAGGAAATTATCAAGAAAATGTAAAGGAAACCTACAGAATAGGAGAAAAGAGCTGAAAATTGTATGTTTAGTATCTAGAATCTATTAATAACTCTAACAATGCAACAAAAAGGCGAACAACCCAATTGAAAAATAGGCAAAGCACTTGAGTAGAGATTTCTCCAAAGAAGATAAACAAATGGTTAATAAGTACATGAAACGATGTTCAACATCATTAGTCATTAGGGAAATGCAAATCATAACCACAATGAGATACCATTTCATACCCACTAGGATGGCTATTATTATTTTTTTTAATGAAAAATAATGAATGTCAGGAAAGATGTGAAGAAATTTGAAACCTGTACATTGCTTGTGGGAATGTAAAATTGTCAGCCACTGTGGAAAACAATTTGGCAGTTCCTCAAAAGTTAAACAGATTTACCATATGACTGAGCAATTCCATTTCTATGTATATACCAAAAAATTGAAAACAGGGACTCAAACAGATACTTGTGTGCCTTTGTTCATAGCAGCATCATTCACAATAGCGAAAAGATGGAAAAACCATCAACAAGTAAATGGAGAAACAAAATGTTGTATGTACATACAATGGGATGTTATCCTGCTGTGTAAAACAATGGAATTCAGATTCATCCTACAACATGAATGAACCTTGAAAACATTATGCTAAGTGAAATAAGCCAGACACAAAAGGATAGATAGTGTATGATTTCACTTTTATCAAATACCTGGACTAGGTAAATCATAGAGACAGAAAGTAGAGCAGAAGTTGCCAGGCCTAGGGGAAAATGGGACGTTATTGCTTAATGGGTACAGAGTTTCTGTTTAGGATGATGAGAAAGTTATTGTAATGGGTGGTGATGATAGCTGTACCACTTTGAAATGTAAATATTTCCACTGAACTGTACACTTAAAAATGGTTAAAATGGCAAATTTTATGTTATATACATTTTTTTAAGAGGTTCCGGGGATTGAACCCAGGACCTTGTGCATGGGAAGCAGGTGCTCAACCATTGAGCTAAATCTTCTCCCCAGTGATAGCTGGTTTTTTCGTTTGCTTGTTTGTTTTTAGGAGGTACCAGGGATGGAACCCGGTACCTTGTATTTGGAAAGCAGGCACTCAACCACTTGAGCTAAATCCACTCCCCTGTTTTATGCCCTTTTACCACAATAAAATTTTTTAAAAGGAGAGAAAGAGAAGAGGAAGAGGGATTTTGGAGACAGCAATTGTGGACAATCTTTCAAGACTTGCTGAGAAGAGAAGGGTAGAATTAAATGTGTGCTGGAGAGGAATATGGCACCAGGAACATATTTTTCTTGTCTTTGTTTTTGGGGATGGGAGAAATAATGGCATGCTTGAAAATTAATAAGACAGACAGAGTAGAGAAGGAAATGATGGCGCAGGAGAGAGAGGGGAGAGTAATGGAATGGTGCCCATGGTCGAGGATAAAGAGGAGGGATTGCCCTTAGCTCACATAGACAGTTCATCCATAGAAAGCAGGGAGGGATAGAATATGTGGGCACAGGTGAGATATGAGAATATGTATTTTTCTTCTGTTGCTTCCATTTCCTCAGTGAGCTATTGGCTGAGAGGCAGATGGTGGAAGAGGAGTTGGAGACTTCAGGACAAAGGGAAAAATAGAATAGTTTTCTAAGGGGGACATAAGAGTGAGTGAAGAGACTTGGGAAAGTTTGTGCTTGGAAAAAGCAGTTTGTTTATTGGGCAGCAGGAGGGGCCTATTTGATAGTAACATTATCATGAGTTCAAATCAAGAGTAGTTAGCATGCTCACAAATAAGCAAAGAGTTACGTTTAAGCAGGGTTTTATTTAGTTGAGGGAGAACAAAAGCAACAAAGATTTGGGGAGTTGAGGCATTCAAGAGTGTGATTATAAGGATTAATCAAAGATTTAAGCAGGTAAAGAGAGAAGTAAGAGATTGAACAGGGGGTGGGGACTAGAAAGGTGGCTCCCCATGGGCTGAAGGGTTTGTTTGAGTTGGTGTAATGGGAGTGTCTTGTACGTACAGAAGGTTGTATTTGGAGAATAGGATGTCTGAAACTGATATTATGGACAAATTTCAGCCATTTGTAATGACAAGGTCAAGCCAATGACCTTGGGAGAGAGTCGCTGAGATGGGCTGGAAGACAAGATCGTTGGTAGCTATGGGTGATTTTGAAGTCACCAAAAATACCGTCAGAAATAGTGTTGGAGACAGTGGCAGAGATCCAGTTGCTAAAACCATCAAGTAAAGAAGGATTAACATATGTAGACTCAGTAGTGATAGCTACAATGGTAGGTAGTTGTTGCTCCAAAGATATGTAATGGTGATGGTATCACAACAGTTTGGCTGTAATTGATCCCACTGAAATGTACACTTAAGAATGGTTAAGATGGTAAAATTGTGTGTGTGTGTGTGTATATATATATATAATAAAAAAATTACCGCAATAAAAAACATTAAAGCTAGGTGGGAGGAAAAGAAGGGAGAATGTCCTGGAGAAGCAAGAAGCAAGTAGGATGTAACCCACATCCATGTCTAGTGGTACAAGGAGGATGGAAGGCAAAACAATCACTCCATGAGAGAAAGACAGGGAAAGCAGGGACTCTGGTGCCAAGAAAGTGAGGGAAACATCACAGACGAGGTTTGCAGAAGCACGCAGTGTTTGGAATCCCACTTGACTCCGACCGTGGGCAAGTGCAGGTCTGCAGAAGGCAGTCTTTTTTCGTGTGGAACTTCCCTTCTACTCTGTTGGTATAGTCCTTGAGGCCTTTGGTAGGGGATTTTTACTCCAGGTCCGTGGGTTTCCCTTGACTTCTGACAATGAAAATAGAGGAGCCCTCTTAATTCAAGCTCACTGCTACCCTCTTGCTTCCTTCCTGCGGAGGACCCAAGGTTGGCCAAGTTGGGATGGTGGGAAAGAGAAAGAAATTTAGTTTTCATTGAAAAGTGATCCTTCTACTTTAAAAACTGCCACCACTGGTAAGTTGGAAGGAGTGTGTGAGTGTGTATGTGTTTGTGTTTATGTGTGTGTGTGTGATGGGTTGAGACTGAGCGCATCAAAGGCAGTTTGGAGTCCACTGCAATATTTCATTAGATAAATAGGGAATGAATTAAGTCACTGCCAGTAGAGGCTGAAAAGATAGGATGGATTCAAGAAATAAATTACTCTTGATTGAGTAGGGAAATGTATATTTGCTCAGAGTAGATAAAGGCAGCCAACAGGGTTTATGTATTCAGATAACAGTAAAAACCATGTTTTCAAGAGCTTATATATTTGCAAACTAAAATAATCTCCACCTGAACTATTCTCATTTCTTTCTTCAATAAATTTTCACATTGGATACCAATGTGTATAGATAGTGAAATTTCTCAAACTAAAAGTTTTATTTAATAGAATTTCTCAAGTGCATAAAAACTACTGAGACATTCTTTCTTAACTATACTATTCTATTATTTAAAATAATGATATTTTTTGATGGCTTCAACCAAAAAATTATGAAAATGTTATGGTTGTAGAAATGTTATAGGTTGAAATATGGGGATGAGGGTGACAATCCATATAAAGAAATAAGAGAAGAGACCATGAGTTCAACTGGCCAATGGGCAATGCCAGGGCAGGCAGGTGAAGTACTTCCCGTAGAATAAGGAATGAGGGCATCTGGCCTGCAGACAGAGATCCTGCTCCTAAAGGCGGGTACCACATTCCTGCAGTGATGCCCTGGATGCAAACATGTCCAAAGGAGAGAGGGAAGAATCTCAGAGATCCACTGTGGTTTGAAAGAGGGGAGGACTTTTTAGGGTAGAATGGCCATCATGAGCAGAGATGTCAAAGAGCACAGCAAGTTTGGGGAGCCGTTACTTGTACATTTCCAGAGAAGGTGAGGGGGATGGTAAGAGATGGTGCAGACGAGGTCAGAATGCTCATGGGGACATCTTCATAAAAGCCCTCAAATGCCCATCAAGAAAAGGATTAGATATTACTTTTTGTAAAAGGCGATAGTGTATTGTGAAACGATTTTAATTAGCAAAATGTCATTGCATGTTTTTAAGAAAGCAGTTCTTTGGAACATCGTTCTATACTTTTGTTCTGTAACATGGTCATGCTCAATGATACGGGAAAGGTAGAAAAATGTGTTTCCCAGATAGAGTGGGAGTTGCAGCTTCAGTGTTGTTGTCCAACTCCCTGAGTCTCAGAATTTGCTCTCCAGGTCTTGGAGAGGCTGGGGCTTGGGCTTGGATGTTGCTCTTTATTTTCCTTTTAATATCTTTGGAAATGTCAGTAAAGCTAAATATAAATACTCAAATTTTACTTGGATGCATTTTTAAATTTGAAAAGGCAGACTGAGTGAGGATTTTTGTTTCTAGTTTTATTTTTTTAGGAAGGTTCCTGTCCGTTTAATTATGACAGACTGTGTGCCAATGGTGTACAGTTGTATGGGCTCTGGGGCTGTTGGAACTAGACCTCTTAGAACAGAGTTGTCTTGTGATTTCTATGGTAAAAAAAAAAAAAGTTGATTTGCATTACAGGTGAAACCTTTCCATATATCATAGCCATTTCTCCAATTTACAGAATTATTAATAATTTTAATACTATTAAAATTGATTGTGATTACTATTGTAAAAAAAATGTTGACTTGCGTTACAGGTGAAACCTTTCCATATATCATAGCCATTTCTCCAATTTACAAAATTAATAATAGAAATATTAGAAATTCTGAGATAATTTTAGAGAAAAGGGGATTATATATTTTACTTATGGAAAACTTTGAGGAAAACCAAGGCCCAGTAAGGTTGAAGTTGCCCAAGGTCAATGGGTCACGTGACTATGGTAGAGGCGGGAATAGGGAGCTTTCCAATTGCTCTACTGGAATAGGGGAAAAGAAAAGCCGGAAGCTTTAGATTAGCAAAAACAATTTGATTGTTCTGGTTCATGAAGAATGGCTGAATTTTAGTGAGCACTTCTTAACATCAAAGCTGTGATAGATTTAATCAGCCTAGCTCATGAAATGATGAGTTCCTCCCTGACCCTAGAGTTATTCAAGGAGATGCTAAATATTGCCTGGTAGTAAATATTATGAAGGAGATATTTAAGCATCCACCTTCATGGTTCAAAGACCTTAAATATCTCTTCAGACACTGAGAGTCTACAGAATAGCACCGATCCTTTCTTTATTCTAGCTGTAATTTGACAAATCCCGTCCCAGACATGCCTGAGTGTAGTAAAAAAACAACTGAGGACCAAAACTGGGAAATTACAAGGACTGTGAAATACTAATTTAAAAAGAGAGTGTAGATAGGGCACTGCCCACCGTTACACGTTGTGGAGTTGAACGATCTGAACTCATAACTCCAGACCAGTGGGTTGTGTTTACTGTAAAGCGGTGCTATTTTGTTATGACAAAGTGGGTTCATGCCATTTGAGGGTCTGGAGAAGGGTGTGTGGTGGGAGAGTTGTTACACGCCAGCTCTGCCAGGAATTGCAGGAGGGACAGAGTAGAGCGGAAGGTGTGGCTCAAGACTCCTCACACTTTTCAGGTACTGGAGGTTTATGATGAAGATTCAGGAGGAAGAAAGGGGTCAAAGCACGTTAAGCTGATGCAGAAAAAGCCCGACAGTTGGGCCCTCTGGAGAACAAAATGGGTTTCAGGAATTAGCAGTGCATGTGGCCTTATCCCAGCTCTTCTCCAATGTGTTGACTCAGCTACTGCTTCCGTGTCTTTCACTTTCCACTGCTTAATTTTCTCTTTCCCAGGTTCAGATTCTCCAAAGCAGTTCTGAGGGCCTGAGCTGAAGCCCGGGGCAGATTTTTTTTTCCTACAGTCACACCTCACAAAACCAATGGATAACTTTCCTGGATTCAGTTCTCATTCTGGGCCCATTCAACGTAGCCAGGGGAAGGGAAAGCCAAAATACGAGACACAGAACATGTCACTCCTTCCTATGCTTTTAATTTTCCCCTTGCAACCCTATTAATTAACCCAAAGTGATTTGGGATCTCTTTCCTTTTTTTGTGTATCAGCTGCTTGTTCCTTTTTATTACTGAGTGGTATTCCACTGTATGGATGTGCTTCAGTTTGTTAGTCTATGAGGAAATGTCGTGTTGAAGGACACTTTTGTTGTATCCAGTTTTTGGTGATTACAAATAAAGGCACTAGTGTACATTTTCGGATACCTGGGAGTGGGAGAAGTGGTTCAAATGGTAAGTGTACGTTTAACTTATAAGAACCTGGAGAACTGTTCAATTTATTTTTAAGTAAATATTGAAGAAACATGTACAGTAGTCCCTCTCCATCCACCAGTCTCCTTTGGTAAAGTCTATGAAGCCTTTCTCTTGTAAATATTCTAAGCAATCTTGAGATCTTTCAGTTCCAGTATCATCTAGGAATCACTTCTGTTGAGAATAATTAGGAAATGAGGAATCCTGATGTTTGGGTTAGAAAGGGAGGCTAAAGAAAGAGGTGAGAATTTTTGCAAAGAAGCATAGGTGAAGTCCTTTGAGAGAGCCCTGCTTCTGTCCAGGGGGAGGTGAGTGAACTGTGGGTGAGGCTTCTGGGAAACTCATGGCGGAGAATTTATTTGTAAGAAGCAGCTGCAGAACAACTCGATCAAAAAATCAGAAAGGCATGGAACATTTGGAAGGAGGATCTGACACAGAAAACCAATTATATACTTGCCTTTCAGTGCATTTAGTTGCTTCATCAAAGCAGAATGAATTTATGTGCAGCTCATTGTGAAGGTATCTGAGATTCTAAAAGAGATGTAAAATGGAAATAAGCAGCTTGGTATCCATTACCACTAACGTAAAATGTATAATATGTCTCTGACATGGGTTGAACCTTTAAGAGTTTTAGTCACAGCCTTAGTCCCAGTCTACCCATATGGTCTTAAGTCTCTCACTATGGATTTTCCTACCTTGGAAACTTTGGAAACTGACCTTCCCCTTCAAGGAGCAACTGATTTATACTATTTAATTATTAGTTAGTATGTTAAGATCAATATATTGCCTTTTTAAAAGTTGATGATAAAATGTAAATATTAGGATTAGGAGGACCCAAACCATACTCTGAAGAATAAATTTTAACACTTAATATAAAAATAGCAATGGAAACACAGAAAAAATGAAATGATAAGGAAGGAGTAGATGCATCTCTTTTAATTCTAAGTAATATAATAGAATAATAGCAAATGTATTTTTATACTCTGGGACATAGAATGAGCAGTTTCTTAAAGGAAGTTGGTAAAATATGAAGATAGCTCAAATGTCCATGGGTGGTCGGGGAGGAGAGCTAGGCAACTGGCTGCAACACTTATTACTTGAGAAGTAATAAATTGCTTGAGGAGGCAATCGTGGTTAAGCATGGTGGCATTAGGCCAAAGTGAAATGAGTTTACCTGATTTTAGATCCTATTTCTGCCATTTATGAACAGTGTCATCTTGGGCAAGTTACTTGACCCCAGCAGACATGAAATAATAGCTCCCTCGTAGAGTTGTAAGCATAACATGAGATAATACTTGCAAAGTTCCTAGCTCAGCACCTGAGCATACCAAGTGCTCAGTAGTCACCCCTGGTTTCTTGGTTAGTAATGGCAATCAAAATTAACCCAAAGTGATTTGGGATCTTTTTCCTTTTTTCCTTTTTATAAGCACCAGGAATTAAAAGTGAAGCTCAGGGACTTTGGCCTAGTGTTAGAACTCACCTAATCATAGAGTTTGGAAGCTAAGAAGCAGCCCAGATATGAGTTCCAGCTGCTCCTTTCACAGATGAGGAAACTGAGTTACAAAGGGCTTGCTACCTTCTGAGTTTCCACCTTCATTGAGTGCAGAGCCTGTGCTAAACCCAGCTGTCTGCTTCCAGCTCGGAGCTCCCGCCACATGGCCACTAAATGACTTCAGGTCACTAAGCACAGATACGCATGGAGTCTTGCTCACTCATCTTCTAAAAAGTTTAAAAAGATGATCTGTCATCTTCCCAATTTGTGTTTTTCTAGTCTTTGAGGCCTTAGTAAGGGACTAGATGTTACTAATTGGAAACATTAACCAAGACGCAGTTAAAGAGACCAGTACTTTCTCTTACGATCTCACCTTCAGAAGAATTTACAGCTGCTCTCAGATTGGCAGTGCCCTTTCCGAACGCTGCCATCCCACGGGAGCCCATTTCAGGTTTTGCCCGTTTTCGCATATACTTCTCTCATCTACGCTCTTTTTGCTCCCTATAGCATTTAGGGGTTAAACCATTTCCATACGTAGAGATCTACTTTTCCTTTTCAAGTTTCCAACAGAGATGCACTTGTCGTGTCGTTAGGGAAATACCATGATGGTGGTTGAGTGGAAAATTTGATCTGCATTGACAATTGCTTCATATTTTAGGCCTCCTTGTAACGATCCTAACATTTCAGAGTTAAACGGTACTTACTGCAGCATGAAATATAAATGAAAGCTTGACTTCCTACTGTACCAAAGGACTGTAAACAATCTCACACCTGTGCACAATTTATAGTAAATCAAGCGCTCGGAATTGCATTTCATGTTGAATATTTTAAGTGCCTTTAATAAAGATGATGTGATTTGGAAGTCACATAATGAAGTCAGCCTAAATAGGAGTTGTTAAAAAAGAATAATAACTAGTTAACTAAGCATCTCTCTCTCCCCCGGCAGTAGGATTCAGATCATGAGTTCACTCAAGTTTTCTTTAAATAATAGCAAATACTCCTGGCAAGTAAGGCCCACTCACGTTTGAATCGCATGTGGGTTTTATTAAAGGTAAGCTACAGAAAGCCTTCTAGCTTAAATTTCTTGTAGCTTTTCAAATTGTCTCTGTGGATATGTGTGTACATAAAGAGGCATGCAGGCTGAGGCAGCCACTCGAAGAAAAAGGGAAAAAAGTAACCTGTCAGCTTCCTGAGCCTGATTTTGTCTCTGTTAGTAGAATCTACCTGTATCTATCTCTTTCTCTCATCTCGCTCATCCATCTATCTACCTATCTATCTATCTACTATCTTTCTATTATCTATTCATCTATCTACTATCTATCAGTTATCTATCTATCTCAGTCATCTATCATCTATCTACCTACTATCTTTCTATTATCTATTCATCTATCTTCTATTTATCAGTTATCTATCTATCATCTATCTATCTACCTACCTACCTACCTACCTACCTATCATCTATCTATCTATCTATCATCTATCATCTATCTATCTATGTATCTATCAGTTAATTATCTATATCTATCTATGTATCTATCATCTATCTATCTACTATCTATCCACTATCTATCAGTTATCTACCTACTATCTTTCTATTATCTATTCATCTATCTACTATTTATCAGTTATCTATCTATCATCTATCTATCTACCTACCTACCTACCTACCTATCATCTATCTATCATCTATCATCTATCATCTATCTATATCTATCTATGTATCTATCAGTTAATTATCTATATCTATCTATGTATCTATCATCTATCTATCTACTATCTATCCACTATCTATCAGTTATCTATCTATCTCAGTCATCTATCATCTATCTATCTACTATCTTTCTATTATCTATTCATCTATCTACTATTTATCAGTTATCTATCTATCATCTATCTACCTACCTACCTACCTACCTACCTATCATCTATCTATCATCTATCATCTATCTATCTATATCTATCTATGTATCTATCAGTTAATTATCTATATCTATCTATCTATGTATCTATCTATCTACTATCTATCCACTATCTATCAGTTATCTATCTATCATCTATCTACCTACCTACCTACCTACCTATCATCTATCTATCTATCTATCATCTATCATCTATCTATCTATATCTATCTATGTATCTATCAGTTAATTATATCTATCTATGTATCTATCATCTATCTATCTACTATCTATCCACTATCTATCAGTTATCTATCTATCTATCTATGTACTATCTACTTACCCATCTGATGCTGCACTCTGCTTGCTTGGTACATGGAAAGCAATAGGTTTCTGGGCATTGGGTTTGATTATGATTGACTCTTTGGGCATCTGAAAGGATTGGAAACTGGAATAAAACATCCTGCCCCATGACCACCTTCTGATGATAGGATTGTAAAGCTAATTCGGACATGAGCTTGAGAAGCTGTCCCTGGAGCCCTAATTTCTGCCTCTCATCAAGAGGTCAGCTCTAGCTTAGAAAAACATTATAAAATCTTGCTTTTTAAAAATCAAGTCAAATATTATGTGACCCATGCAAAATCAATTCCTAGCCTCACTCTAGTTTCTACAAGAAGATTTGCTTTTTTGTAGAAATATGTGGTTTTTCATTGACACCCCCAGTATAAGAAGTCACAAGTGATCGCTCAAAAGCTGATATATTGCATAAAAAGGACAGATTTCCCAAGGAGAGCTTTGTGATAAGTCAACATGAAATCAAGTAATGTTGTATGGCCTCCTTGTTGAAGGAGATTCTGTTTTTGTCCTGAGGGGAGTAAAGCAATTTCTCAGTTATTGTTAGTCCTGTTACCAACAAGTAAATATTCTAAGGCCAAGCCATCATGTGGGAGTGAGTTAGATCCTTGGAGGAGGCGAATCAGTGCATCAGATGTTCCAGGGTCCGGGGATGGTAAATTTCCACTTCCCACCCCCTGCCCCACCATCGCTGGTCAGTTCGTGCTTTTTCCCTGGTGACTGAGCTCATCTGGGCACATGTCCCAGGCTGAGGCTTTGGCAGACAAGGCTTGGTGTGGGAGGGGTAGAATTAAGCCTTTGGGTATAGGAAGTGAGGGGCGGTCCAGAAAGCCCAACCCAACACGTGAGCAGAGCGGCAGCAACCACGTGTAAAGCAGAGGGTCTGAGCTGGAGGAGAGCAGGCCAAAGAGGCAGTGGGCACCCAGCAGGTTTTGTTTCCAGCTCGGCCACCGTTTACCTTAGCTGAGTCTGATTCTCTCAGCCTTGATTTCCTCTGCTGGGAAGTGAAGAGATGAGCAGAGGGACGTTTTTTGTTTTGCTTTTGTTTGGTTTTGGGAGGTACCGGGGAATGAACCCAGGACCTCATACTTGGGAAGCAGGCGCTCAACCACAGAGCTACACCCGCTTCCTAACAAAATGGCTCTTGAAGAACAGCTTTTACTCTCATATGCTGTGCCCTCTCTTGTCCGCTTAGGAAGAATCTAAACTGCAAAGGAAGTGAAGGTCATGGGGTATTGAGATCACTTTTGATCAAGTTTCAGACTAAGTTCTCATTCATGGTTTGTCTCCCATTCTTTATGACTTCTACAAGAGAACATTTGAAAATATAAACATGAGAACTCTTGCTGCTCCTTCTTAATTTATATCAACAAATACCTTGTGATGTTTTTGAAGGAGCTCCTTCGTCCAGTGTATTGATATTTGCTGTTTGCCTTTCTACAGATGCATTTCTTTTTAGGGATTTGGGGCACAGTTTTCAAACTGATAGCCTACTGGCTGTATTACAATTATAGACATTTCATTTGAGTCCCACAATATTTTATAACAATTTTAATTCATTGCTACTTCTTAAAAATGGGGAAATTTTAACAGAAAAAAAAAAATCAAGATTTTCTTGGCTTTTCTTGAAATATGGAAAGATCTGGCAGCACTAAGCCTATATTTTGAAATGACAATAAATGTCTCGAATTGAGTCCCAGCCGCCCCTGCTAGATGCTTCAGGCTCTCTCCAGTTTGCCGTGGTCACCCCATGCCCATGAGACCTCTTCTTGAAAATATGAATCAATACACCACTAGGTATTAGGGTGAAGCTTTCAAAATCCAATCTTTGATTAAGTTCCTACTGTGCCCAGCACCATGTGAGAAACATGGAATCTAAAAGTTTATTCATTCCTGTAACAAATATTTATGGAGTGCCTACTATGTGCCAGGCTCCATTTTAGGGTAAGAAACTGGCCATCTTGGAGCTGCGAGGCTAGTGTGGCCTTACAGGTAGAGGGACTCAGCCAACTCTTGGTGACCCATCATGGAATAAATCCCCAACCTGACTCTTGTTCTGCCTTCAGATCTCTTATTGCCTGTCTATGCCCCAAGCTAGATAGCTAGAAGCTAAGAGGGCAAAGAAGCCCATTGTTACAGACCATACAGTTCCTCTCCAGGACAGCAAAAAGGGAGAAACATGCAGAGTACACATGGAGGGAAAAATGAGAAACTCTGCAGAGTGGTTTTTGTTTTTTTTAATCTGAAAGAAAATCCTTTTCAACATGAAGTATTATAGACAGTAGCAAAAGAGGTGAACTTAAAATTGTTTTCGACGTCACCTGTGCATTTCAATGATGCATAGTACTTGAGTATTCCAAAGTGGCTTCTCTTGCCTTGGTATATCATTTAGAGAATTTTTTAAAGCTCTACCATAATCCTCTATGGAAGGCAGATCAGATATTCTTATTTGTCTCTCCCTTGCATTTTATACACGAGTAACTGAAGCTCAGAAAGGCCAAGTGAGTTACTGAATGTCACAAGGCTGCAGACCTCATCAGAGCCAAAAGTGAGCTCAGTTCTTCTGTCCAGGGCAGCTGCTTCCCCATCATCCCTAATTGTGGTTAATCCTGGCTGTATGGAGCTCATTGTCAAGAAGAGAAAAATCAAAACTCGTTTTTAAAGTTAATCGTATGGTATAAATGTATATCTATAAAGATCACGCTGGTCTTTGGGGGCTGAATAATTGTTACCCCTTCGTTAGGTGCCAAGTCTCTTTTAAGTTGCGTAGCAAACATTATTTCATTTATTCCCGGCTGTTTCCTCTGCCTGGAATGCTTCTTCCCTGGAAACCCCCATGGCTCACTCCCCCCTTTTCTTCAGGTCCCTGCCCCAATGTCACCTAAACACAGAGACCTTCCCTGGTCACTCTGTGTGCTGCCCATCACTCTCTAGCTCAGTGCTGCCCAACAGAAATGTCACGGGAGCCACAAACGTACACCACACAGGTGATTTCATATTTTCTAGTAGTCACATTAAACAAAGCAAAAGGAAAGACGTGAAACTGATTTCAATAATTTATTTAATCTAATATTCCCAAAATAGTATCATTTTAACAGGTAGTCCGTATAAATCATTCATGAGGTATTTCACATTCTCTTTTTCATACTGTCTTCACTTAGAGCACATCTCAATTTGGACCTGCCACATTTTAAATGCTCAGTAGCCACGAGGCGAGTGACATTGGAGAGTGCGGGTCGACACCCTTTATTCCATTTTAATTTTTTTTTTTTTTTGTAATAGGCTCAGTAAGGCTGACTGAGTTACTCAGGACATAAGATCTCAAAATTTATTACTGTCAGAGCTAAAGACGGAGTTCAACTTATCACTTTTGACACATTATCTTTTGTTTTATTGTCTTTCTTCCCCCATGTAATTATATACTTTTTAAGAGAAGAAAATTTATTTTTTTTAACTGCTGTGTAAACAATATACAGAATAGTATTTGGCCCAAAGTAAGCACTCACATTATGAACTAGGTTCAGTTTTTAGTGCCCCCATTTTAAAGATGAGGAAGCAAAGGCACAAGGAGGCTAAGTCTCTCTGCCAAGGTCACACAGCTGATTAATGGCCCAGGCGGTCTGCCTGCAGATGGTGCCCACTTCTCCGGCTTTGTCATGCTGAACTAAAAAGTACACCAGCACGCTGACGAGAATGATAAATCAACAGACTTTTAAAAATGTTTTCCTTATCATTTTCCTTTGTTTCAAGTAATATTTAAGACAAAATACTAACAAGAGGGAAGCGGATATGGCTCATGTGATTGAGCTCCCACCTACCACATGGAAGATCCCGGGTTCTGTTCCTGGTGCCTCCTAAAGAAGACGAGCAAGACAGCAAGCTCATGCGATGGGCAGGCGCGGTGAGCTGACACAACAAGATACACAAGGAGGAAAACATAATGAGAGACACAACAAAGCAGGGAGCGGAGGTGGCTCAAGTGACTAGGCACCTCCCTCCCACATGGGAGGTCCCAGGTTCGGTTCCCGGTGCCTCCTAAAAAAAAGACCAGCACGCAATGAACAGACACAGCAAATGCAAACAACGAGGGGGTGGGGAGAAATAAGTAAAGAAAATAAATATTACAAAAAAAAGAAAAGTAACAAGACACAATCTGATAAATAAAGTAGTAACTCCAGGTTCCTGAGAATGAGCCAGAGCAGGCTGGTTCAGTGGTAATAAGGCTGCTGCCTCCAAGTCCCAGTAATTGCAAGCTCTAGTGATTTACGGGGAGGTTAACTCAGGAGTCGATTCCCCCCGCAATAAAGCACTGTTTTGGAGAAGCTAAGATCTCATTATTTTGTTGGATCATTCTAAATGCATTGTACTGGCATGATGGACAATGATCAACTGTTTAAAGAGCTGCAGTTGGATGGCTCTGGGTACGTTATGTTATGTGGACACACTGTTATGCTGATTGGATCAGAATGCCTATTATTCATTGATAAAGTACCTGTAGAGAGCAGTGCTTAAATGCGCCAACTGATGCCTGAATTTGCTTCCGCACGACTGTTTAACCCATTATGTGCTGTCATGACACAATGACTCCTCATAGCCAGTGTTTGTTGTGTGTTTCCTTTGCACCTTATGTGTGTAAGGGCTCAGGGATTATTTCAAGTATGCTCAGGCAAGAGAGTTTCTGGTCTCCAATTCATAGATAAAGTAACCAAGACACGAAGAGATGAAGTAAATCGCGAATGCTCAGGCTTCACTGATCCAATCCCAAAGTACACATTCAACCCCCCACCCCCCAGGGGCCAACCTACATTTTAAGCATCCTAACTCACCTAGCTGCAGTTCTCTCCCTGCTCTGTGAAGGCACGACAAAGAAAGAACACTTTGACGGCCTTGGGGCAGACAGAACTGGGTTCAAATCCAACCTTGACCCTTATCAGCTGTAGGAAATTTGACAAAATGATATACGCCCTCTGGGCCTCATTTTCCTTACTCGTAAAGTGGGGCTAAAATGCCACAAGTACTGTTACGATGAGAAGTCACATCTATGAGACGCTTAGCACAGAGTCTGGCTTTGAGAAGACGCTCACGGTAATGATAATGACCTAAAGAATTACAAGCTACTATGGGAGAATAAAACACAGCTCTTTTTTATACTACGTCTTTCCACCATAACAAGATGGGGGAGCAGCAATTAGAATGAAAAGGGAGGACATTTTGAAGGAATGAAATAAATTATCTCCATGGACTCTATATGTGGATAATATATATTTATTAGCATCTGCAGCTTGACTAGCAAGGATAACATTATTACGAGGGCTGTCAGATCTCATGCTCCTGGGCGCAGCTTGATGACTGGCTGAGGTCAAGAATAAATTCTCTCTCTGGTGTCGTAGAGCTTGGTGAAGAATCTTTGAGGCATTTTGTGCTTTCCAACTGAAGCATCTGGCAATATTTGAGGTAAAGGCCTGGCATTAGCTGGATGGGCTATTGGTCAGTTCCACTTGGGCTCTAATACATACTGTGTCCTGTGGCAATGCTTCCTTAAAATCACACGTCTGCAACCTTTGAGCTAAAAAGTGCCGCGCCGGCTGGCATCTTGCTGATGACACGCATTTTGCAAACCACGCTGTATCCCTTGAGCATTACCATCCGCTATGGATCGGCTTCACTTTTGCTCAGCTTTTGAAAATCACCTGTCTCCAGAGGCATTTGAAGATTAATTTAAAAGGGAAAAGAAAAGTAATGTCTGAAAGCTACTTGAGAAAAATAACGCCATTACACTGCTCTTCTTTTGATGTCCATTTGGATGTCTGATTTTCTGCTTTGCGCATTACACTTTGTATTCTGGAAGGCGATTCGATGCTAAGAATTGTGATGATGATAATGATGACAACTCTGATGCCCATCTGGGTGCTGCTCCTATGTTTCAGGCACCTTATATACCCTATCCCTAATCTTCATGATAATGCCCTTTACACAGAGACTTTAAATGACTTCCTAAATCACAAAAGCAATTCTGTGGTGGAGCTAGGATTTAAGCTCAGGTCTGCCTCTTTCCAGAAGCCAAGCATGTCCTCTCTTCCTCCCTTCTTCCCTCCTTTTCCAATCCCTTCCCTCTGCTCCCCTTTCCTTTCCTTTCTACAATTTTCTGTAAAAAAAAAATTAGACTCAGAGAATTTAAATAACTGGCCCAGTGCTGCATAGTTAGTGAGTGAAGCTCATTGAATCCATAAGCTTTCTCAATAAAAATCACACAGAAGAATCTTTCTCAGTTGCCCTTATTTGCTCTCACATCTTCAAACACCCACGATTCCATCTTTTGTCTAGATGCGACACAAATGGGCATTCGGGTTGCCATCCCAAGTCTTCCTTAGTCAAGCGTATGATGTTGCAGAATCCTCCGCTATTGCCCAGCTCTGGCTGTAGGGCCAGCGCCCCAAAAGGCTCAGGCTGCTGAGAAGGGGCTCTCCCAGCTAGATCTCCTTCCACTTTGTTAGGATGCCCTCGAGTACAGGTCAGAGGTGCCGAGTCTGCCTTATAAATCCTTGCTTCTGCAGAAGGCAGTCCTTACAAGACTCTACTGAAAGGCTTCCTAGCATTTGACAGTATTAATTATTATGACTTCAGATCTCACTCCTCTCCTGGCTAGATAGATGATATATAATTTTTTCTTGTGCCTTATTCATAAATTGTTTTAACTGGCTTTTGTCGATTTGTGTAAATTTGTGGAGAAAGTTAAAAAAAAAAAAGTCAATACAGAGATAATTACTTCTAACACTTTTAAAACCTTTTACACTTTACAAAAACTTATACTTTTACATACTTTTTCTTATCTTATGAGCTTTAGCATCATTCCTATTGTTATCTTCCCTTTATGGATAAGAAAAATTGAAATCCAGAGAGATAAGATGACTTGCTCAAGATTATACAGCTTATAAATGGCAAAGCCATGGTCAGGCCTTAGTATTTTGATTGTAATTGTCTGTACCCGATCCCCACCCCACCCCCATACACACACAAAGTCGAGCGTATGATAAGGGTTTGTTATTGCAAGTAGTTTTTTTTTTTTTTTTTAATATATTTTTTTATTGAAATATATCATTCATCCATGAACATGCGTAAACAATAAGTGTATAGTAAAGGTTGTGAACTTACAAAATAAACATATATAACACCATACAGGGGTCCCATACATCACCCCTCCACCAACACCTTCCATTGTTGTAAAACATTTGTTACAAACTATGCAAGAGCATCATCAAAATGTTACTACTAACTATAGTCCTTATCTTACATTTGATGTATTTTTCCTCCAACCCACCCTATTTTAAAAAATATATATTTTTATTACACAGGTTGTGAACTTACGAAACAATCGTGCACATGTGTGGAATTCCCATACAACACCCTTTCACCAACACGCCACACCATGGTAGAACATTTGTTACAGATTATGAGATAATATCATCAGACTATTACCACTAACCATGGTCCATAGCATACATTTGGCACACTTTTTCCGTATTCCCCCATTATCAACATGGTACTTCTTTGGCGTTGATGCAAGAATATTATAGTATTGCTGTTAACTACAGTCCATAGATCACACCAACTGTAGTTTTCCTATATTGCAAGGAGTTTTTAGAAGTGATCACAGGAAACAAGAGTGGGGGGTTGGGAAGAGTGAAACACAGGTATAATATGCACCTGATCCCTTCTGTGGGCAACTAGGCCCCATCCCACTGGGAGCCCACGAGTGGCTGGGTACAGAAGCCTCATAAATTTCCTCTCAAGAGACCAAAGAAGGAAGCATTTGCCCACCAATTGCCATTTCTCTTTGTTTAAGGGTGGCCCCAAGGCATGTTAACTCCCCTGAAAATCCAGATTTGCACATGTGCATGACCTCATCGTCCCATAGGCGTTCCTTACTGAGATATCAGAAAAGCTCTAAGGAAGAAAGCAAGAGATAATCCATTGCAGCAGAGGCAAAGGAATTGTCTGGTTAGAGCTGTGCAAAGCTAGTTGCCACAACTATAGCTGGAGAAAAAATAGCTTAAGAGGGTGTGAGGGGCCTTATGTCCGATACATAAGTTTTCTACTCTATTTCAAAACAGAGTTGCCTTCAAGGATATGTTCATACTATGCTGAGGGAACAGACAAATGTCCAGATAATGGTAGTGCAATGCTGGGCAATAGCAGCAGCAGTAGCTCAGAGGAAGACATGGTTACTCCACCTGAGACAGGTAGGATTTGGGATGGCCTGGGAATCTCCATAAAGGAAGTAACTTTTGACCTAGGCCTGAACTGGAGTTTGTCAGAGTGAGGAGTGGCACAAAAGGACATTGTGAGGAGAGTGTGAGGAGAAGAAACATGGACTCTTTGGGTGGAATGGGTGTCCTTTCTGTGTGGGTCCTTCTGCATAGAGTGTGACAAGGGTGTCATTGGAAGATGAGGCTGAAAAGGCACATTGGTTCTGGACTGAGAAGGCACAAAATGACCAGCATCAAGTGGAAAGCAGAGGGAGAAGAGGCACCTGGGACGTTGTTGGTGACCTTTGATGGCCAAATTTGGTGGAGTTTTGGAATTAAATTGAAGGTGAGAAATCAAACATAATTAGTATTTAAGGTTGGACAGACTTGAGCATGATTTTAGAATGGAGTGGGTATGGAGGGAGGAAATCAGTTCAACAGTGTGTGGAATACCAGTGTGGTGCCATGTCCAGAGAAGTAGAAGTGAATGATGTAGAGTCAGCGAGACATAGTAGGAAAAGCCAGAGGTAGAAACTTAGAAGTTCTCCAACTACTTAACAGCAGTGTAACTGTGGTCAATTTACTTAACCTTTCTGAACCTCAGAATCTTCATCTGAAAACGGAGTTAAAAATAGACATCACAAAAATGTGTTTTGAGAATTAAGGTGGGCAGTGCATTCAAATAACAGTTTCATAGCAATAATAATCAGAATTATCAGTAAATAGGTATCAAGATCTTGGTGGTTGTAGGATGGATTACAGCAAAGGGAAATGGGTGGTGTGGCCTAGGAAAAGAGTTCAAGATACCTCTTCTCACATGGGAAGAAAGGAGAAAAAAATGGGCACAGATAATTGGGTACATTTCGAAGTAGAGGTTGAAAGAAAGCTCTTGTCTGGCGACTTCTCAAGAAGTGTAAAGGTTGAAGGTGAGGTTGGGGGTACCAGGAAAGTTACAAAGCTTTGGAACAGCTGCTGTGGTTGGGAAAGGTAGCAGGCTAGGAAGAATAAAAGGATTGCCAAGTAGCAGAGAGGAACCAGCTGAGGTTGGAAATAATAAATTTGTAATGCAGCCAGTGAGCATGGCTTTGTCATTTTCTCTAGCTGTACTTGGCAACACAAAACAACCTGGAGACACAAGCAGTTGGATTGATTTAGGGTATTGCGTTGGCAAGACAGTTGCGGTCAAAAGTTAAAGAATTGAGGGAATTGAGGAAACTCATGAGAATCTTAATTTAACTGGTGGACCATGTGATCCCGGCTGGAGAGTGAAGGACAGGAAATGAGGAGGGGTGGAGATGAGGCCAGCGAGCCTTCAAGGTAACGGAGATTTTAATGAAGGTAAAAGGTAGTGAACATGGATTGTCATCAGATTGCTAAAGTTAAAGATTTTGGAGTAGGAGCAGTTCCGGTTATTAATTAGGTGAGTGATCAGTTTGCAGGCAAGTGGATGTGAATGATGGAGTAGAGCAGTGGATTTCAACGTTTAGCAAGAATCAGAATCACGGGAAGGGCTCTTTACAGCATGAACTGCTGGGTCCGGCACCCAGAGTTTCTGGTTCAGTAGGTCTGGAGCCAGAGAGTTTGTACTGCTAACGAGTTCCCACTTGCTGCTGCTGCTGCTCTGAGAACTTCGAGAGCCCCTGGGGTAGAGAGTGGGAAAAGCTGAGGTTGAAGAGGTAGAATGGATCTTCAATGTAGATGTTAAACATGGCAGAAGATGGAGAAGGAGAGTCTGTGCCAGGTGCCAACGGTCTCAAAGAACACAAGAGAATGACTTGGGTGTTTGAAGGTAATGACAAAGAAAATGTGAAATTAAGAAGCTAAGAGTTTTGGGGGGTAAACTAGAAACCAGTTCTAGTTGTTTGAATACTGCATCCAAGCCTTGATACTACATGAAGTCTAAAGGCTGAGACACACTAACTTGACAAGGTTTTATTAAGTTATATATGTTGCCCCAAATTACTCCCCTTCTTCAAACCAGTGTTTTTTGCATTTTTGTTATATGGATGTACACATACACACACATATGTTTCATATTAAAATTATTTAATCTTTTTAGTAGGGTCAATGAAAATGGATTTCTATACTAATAAAATTGTGTATATATAAACATGGTATAAAAATTTCATGTCTAGATTAAAGGACTTTTCCTGTGCACTTAGCAATACATTTTTTTCTTCCAAAACTCCTTTTAACATATTTGTTATCTTTAATTTCACAGTTTTCTATCACGCAAAAATGTTTAGTCTATCCCTCACATTCATTAAGACAGTTGTAAAGTCTCATTCAACATATGTCTAAAAGTCCTCAATTCTTTCTTATTGGCAAATATTTTCTACTTTTTTTTTAAGTTTTGTTTTTTTGCAATATTTTGACTCAGCCAACTTCTTGGAAGGCCTATTAAGGAGCTTAACATTTAGATTTTTTAAATAATGACAATCACCCCCTTGTGACCAGTAAACAGCGCCATGGTGTGCTTTTTTTTCAGCTGTAGATTATCAGCTAACAGCATCTAGCATTTCCAGGCAACTGTGAGCTGATGGAGCCCAGGACTGGTGGCAAGATCTGCATTTCTGAGCTAGGGCTTATGCTGCCCCTAGTCGTTGGAAATACGTTGGTCAAAGTGAGGTAGTGTTTTCCATTTCTTATTTGATTCGAACAGATTTTCTGGGCTTCCTTGGAAATTTTCAACACCTCTGTCTTCCAGACCATCCGCTTATTGCCCTGCCTCACCTGCCACCATCGTCAAGGATGTGCCTGGGCCCTTGCAGTCAGCCCCCTGTGCCAGGGAGGGTCACAGCTTCCTTCTCTGCTGCTGCCAAGTTTAGTCAGTGCCAAGTCCTGAGGTTTCTGGCTCTTCTTGCAGTTTCCAGACTTGGAAAAATGCCACGCCTCTGGACTGTGGCTTTCTCCCAAAGGGGTCAGGTGATGCAACCTGGAAGAGCAAGGGAATTAACTTCCTGTGGGACACTCAGAACAATGGGAGAAAGGACATGGAAGGCAGCTAAATTCCTTCTCCTTCCTTCCCTCATGTTCTACTCCAAAGTAAAGTTTCTTTGGATATCCTGTCGGGAGACATCACGTGCACCCAGCAGAGCTGGCTGTGTCTCTGCTCGGTTTGTGGGGAAGCAGTAGCCAGCAAGGTAATGCTGCATTCCACCCCATCCTTTCCTGCTTTGTATTGCTTTTCCTCACTCTCACAGCCCTGGCATTGAGCCTCCCAAATAAAGCCTTAATAGAGTTAATTCTTGCCTCAGGATCTGTTTCCAAGGGAACCAGGTTTGAGATATCACTCAAAGGCACTATCTATTTTGCATGAGCAGAACTGCCTACATTTCATTGGTTCTGTAAAGAGTTGTATTTGGAAATTTCCGTATGTGTAAAATTCATATGTGTAAATTTCCATAGCATTCCCAATTTAACCCAAGAATAATTTAGGACACGGATTCTTTTTTTTTTTTTAATTTTAAAAACAACTTATTAATATATCATTTATACATGAACATACATAAACAATAAATATATAGTAAAAGTTGTGAACTTACAAAACAAACATGCATAACATCTTACAGGGCTCCCATATATCACCCCACCACAAATACCTTGCATTGTTGTGAAACATTTGTGACAAATTATGAAAGAGCATCACCAAAGTATTACTACTAACTATAGTCCATATATTACATTTGGTGTATTTTTCTCCCAACCCACCCTATTTATTTATTTTTGTTCATAAGCCATATAATTTATTGAAAGTGTATAATCAGTGGCATTTGGTATAATCATCGAGTCGCACATTAATCACTTAAATCAACAAAAAAACCCACTATCATACCCATATGTTAGTGCTATTAATTGCAAATCCTATGAGTTTTTCTTCTCTGGTGACTTATATTCTGTCTATTAACTCCATGAGTTTGCTCATTATATTTAGTTCATAACAGCAAAATCATACAATATTTGTTCTTTTGTGTCTGGCTTGCTTCACTCAACATAATGTCCTCCAGGTTCATCCATGTTATCATATGCTTCACGACTTCATTTCTTCTTGCATCTCAATAATATTTCATCGTGTATATATATTACAGTGTATCTATTTGTCAGTTAATGGACACCTGGATTTTTTCCTTCTTTAGATAATTGTGAATAATGTCTCTATGAACATCGGTGTGCAGATGTCTGTCCATGTTACTGCTCTAAGTTCTTTTGGATACATACCTAGTAGCAGTATTGCCAGGTCACTTGGTAGATCTATATCTAACTTCCTTAGGATCCGTCAAACAGACTTCCACGGTGGCTGTACCATTCCACATTCCCACCAACAGTGAATAAGTATTCCTCTCTCTCCACATCCTCTCCAACACTTGAGTTTTCTGTTTTGTTATTTGTGCCCATTCTAGTGGGTGTGAAATGATATCTCATTGTAGCTTTGATTTACATTTCCCTAATAGCCAGTGATGTTGAACATTTTTTTCATGTGTTTTTTTTTTTTCACCATTTGTATTCCTTCTTTAGAAAAATGTCTATTCAGGTCTTTTGCCCATTTTTAAATTGGGTCATTTGTCTTTTTATTGTTGAGTTGTAGGATCTCTTTATATATCATGG
>JAQZBX010014960.1:0-22138 GCA_029593785.1 Cabassous unicinctus
AATGGCATTCCCATGAGCTTCTTCACTCCTCCCATCCCAACTAAACACCATTCAGGCCTTGCTAGCTGGGCCTTACTCCCCATTTGTGTAAAGATACATAGGCCATCACCATGCAAATCAAATATCCTTGACTCAAAAGGTAAACATTTTAAAAACTGTCATAGGGAATCACAATGCCTCTTCACTGCTGCCCTTGCAGTAGTTGGGAAAATTTCTGAAGCAGTGACTGGATAATCATTCATAGACTATTTGGAACCACAAATATATATGCACATGGAGCTTTATCTTTATAATCTTTCTTCAGCTCCCAAAATAAAAGCAGCTTGAAAAATGGGGTTTGCATTGGAAGCTTTAAATTAGCAGAGCCAAACAAGAATTTTATACTCAGTAAGGTTTGTTGGAAAGAACTGAACCAGAGGCTGAAAAAGGCTCTTCTGGCTGGAACTTGTAAGACCTTCCATCAGCGTGGGTGTAGCGATGAACTGAAGGAGGCATAGAGGCAAAAACCCCAAATGGCATTTGGAGAATCACCACTATGGTTCTCTGGCAGTGTGGTGGGGCCATTGTGAAGTGGTTCTTCTGTATTATGCAAAGATAGAACCTAAAACAGAAATTATTATTGAAATAAAGACTGTAGGATTTCTGCTCCATGGCGAGGCTCTCAGGTCTCCCGGTTTCTAGGGTGGGCTAGCTGGTTCTCCCCAGGCGTTTTGCTAGTTCTGCAACAACATTCTTTGCATTGCTCGACTCTCTCACTGGTGTTTTCCACAGGAAGTGAGACAATCATAGTTCTCTTTAGCTCCTCCTTCCAGCCAGTCTACAGCACTCTGGTGTACTCAGAGGAGATCCACCATGATCTCTTCTAGGGGAGCCGGGATGATGGCTCTAGACTTAGAGCAGAAGTTGGATGCCTCTCATATGGAGCATCTCTGCTGTTCCTCTTGGATAATTCTGGGCCACGAGCTTTTATTTTGCCCCATTCAGATGCCCCATATGCTCAGCAAAGAAAAGCACAAAAGCTGGGAAACAAAGTTGCATCCAGTGCAGGATGACAACCACGTAGCTGATTCTCTATCAGTGGCCACTCAACTCTCGGCAGAAACCCTTTTTCCAGTAGGCCTATCCAGGCCAGCCATCCTCTCTGAGAGATCCCTATCTTTCTTCACACCTTCTGTATTCCTTCTTCAGATCATGCTGGGCATTTGGAGAGTAGATATCTTATAACTCTTACAGCACTTCTCATACCTTCCATCTTAAATTCCAATGGTCACCGTCCTTTCTTGAATTCCCCTGCTCTCACCCAGTATCTCCCATCCCTACTTCTCTTTTAGATACTCCTATATTCTTCAACACCCCTCCCTCAACACCTTTTTTGCCTTCGATGAACCCCTCATTTACCTAATTCATCAGTTTTCATTTTTTATTAGCCATGACCTACGATTTCTCCTTCTTTTGGTTTAACCTCTTCCTTCCCCTGGTCCATCTTTCTTAAAACTCTCTCAAATATCTCCCCATATCCCTACACTAAATGACACTTGTACTCGTCCCCTCTCTTATTTACCCATACTCTCTAATCTCTACATAAACTAAGTACTCGAAAAAATATTTCTAAACATCAAATATCAAAGATAAATTATTCAATGCCCTCCCACAAAAAGTATACTTCTTTTCTATTTTCTCCTAATTTCCCCACAAATGAATATTCCTTTTCAATACATACCCCCCACAAATCACCATCTTCCTTAGCGTTCACCCCTAACACCACACACACACACACACACACACATACACACATACACACACACAGCACCCAAGGACGCTCGCCTGTTAACTCTCGGCAAGTAACTTCGATTCTGAGGGTCTCAGCTTTCTCGCCCGGAAAATGGGCCCCTTGCAGCATGCTATTAAAACAGCCAGACACGGGGTGTGACAAGTCCTCAAAAATAATGGAACGTGGCCAGGGGTGCTAAAGCCAAGGAACCATCCTGTGCTCAACCAGCCAGGTGCACCGCTACTGCGCTCTTGGAAGGGATGCGCCACCGCTGCCAGGGAGACGCCGTTGCCAGAAGACACCGCTGCCCCGAGACGCCGCTGTTCCGCCTAGAGGCCGCTCTTGCTCCGGCCCCGCCCGTGCCCCTCTAGATCCTAGGATGTCTGACCTGGGTGATCTCAGCCCCTTCCCTCCTAGACCCACGTGGCTCAGGGAGGCTTCACCGTGCATTTACACCCTCAGCAAAGGTGGGCGCGGAGAAAGCAGGAGTAAAACCGGAAGCTCGGGCCGAGCCCGGGGTCCTAGCAGAGACCCTACGACAGCACGGAGAGCACAGGGGGAGAGAAGAGGGGCTGGGGCGAGCCTGGAGGCTGGAAAGGGGTGGAGAAGAGGGAGGAGGGCGTCGAGGAGGCTGTGGGAGGAGAGAGGAAAGTCGCCGGCACTGGAGGGCGGTGAGCACTCCAAGGGCTTGAGCTGGTGGGAGAACGGGCAACCATTTTGGGGCAAAGCCTGAAGGAAGGTGCCCCTGGACTGTGAGAGAGAAATTGTCCTAATGCACACACTACCAACTCTTATGAGAGTTCCAATATTAAGTCAAACTCTGTTACAGAATTTCAGTATTTTCTGTTGCCCAAATTAACAGAAACATTGAGGAGTTTAAAGGAAAACAGTTTCTCAATGTTGTCATATGTCATCTCAAAGTAACTTTAAAAGCAGTTACTCATGGAATAGCAATGAAACAAACACACACTCAGTGTCTATCACTATGAATTTAACAATGGGTTCTTTCCACCAAGGTTTCAGTACATTTACTGTCGAGCTCTCTGACTGTGGTCTTCCATGTGGGAAGTGGAAATCACCCTTAGTGTTGTTGCTGAACATCATCACGACTTGAATCATCTCTGCAAAATGTTGGTTATTGAACAGCAAAGAGTTCAAGCTGACTAAATACCAGCCACTCTAGGATCCTCCAATTGGGAGGGGCACATCTCCTCTTCCCTTAGCATTGCAGCAGAGGCTGTGGATGAACAGAGGGGGTATGCATGGACACCCTGAAGAACCAACTATTTAATCAACTCCCCATTCCCTGTGTTAACACTTAAGTAACAACCATGTATTATGAGAGGACACTCTGCATCCTTGTGGATGTATATTTATCATTGTAAACCTGCAATCATCCCTGTCACCTAGACTTGTGACCTCAGATGATGATGGAACCCAGGTTTTTCTACTCCTGGTTTGCTTCAATGCTTCCCACTGCTCTTACACACAGACTAAACATCCCAAATGACAAAGGAGGTCCTCAAAAATATCCTGAAAACGTCTTCTGTAACTTGGATGAAACTTGAAGCTTTCTGAAGCCAAAGTATACAAGTGTATGAATGACACAAACAAAAATATGTCTCCAAAATGGGTTCTAATGTGTCCAAATGAGAAAATGCTGAATCCCTTCTTATCCATTACTCAGTGTCCTTCCTTATTACAGTACCCACATCCCATTCACAAGTTTATGAGCAAATTAGTGTGACTGGAAGGCACATAGGTAGGGGATGGAGCACTAGGGCAAGGATGGAGAACTGAAGGGTGGGAAAAAGCAGTGAGAGCTCCTGAGAGATGAGGCTTCAGGAAATATGATGAGACCCATTCTGACCATGGTGTAAACTGTCATTGCTTATAGGGTTTCTATGGTGATGGCTGAGTAGGGTGAATGTGAGCCAAGTGGAAGAATAAAAAGTTAGGGGCCAATGAGGTGAGCAGCAGTGAAGGGAGCTTTGAGGCATGAAGTGGGGAGACAGGTCGCAGAATTCCAGGCAGGTGAGAGGCATGAGGGTCATCCTAGTGAGAAGAGTCTGTAAGAGGGGAGAACTTGGGTGACCTGAAGCATGGGTATCTGGGGCCAATTTGGGTAAGGGTGAACACAGGTGGAAGAAGAAGAGAGACTCAGTGAAGATAGGGGCTTCTCTGCTTCTTTGTGGTGGGGGAGGGCGGAGTGCAGGGATCCAGGGTGGAGCTGGGAAAAGTCAGTGGCTGAAGGGCAGATGAGGTGAATGAGGCAGGAGCAGAAAGGTGAAAGGTCCCAGAAGGACAAGGCAATTAATGGGGGACCTACTGACGTGAATAGGGGCCCTAGAGGTGGGGTCAAGGCCATAAAGCAGGGAACAACCCACAGGAGGTGAACTGAGACAGGTGAAGAGCAGGGTCTTGAGGCAAGAGTAAAGATGGGGGAGATGCAAAGTGAAGGGCAGTAATTAAGGGATGCAGGTCAAGCCAAGGGGACCTTGTTGGATGGATCTGTGGCAAGAGATGGGAATAAGGGATTCCCTAAAGGCAGAGAAACTGGGGTAAGCCTCCCTGGGAAGGAGGCAGAAATGAGAGAAATTTGTGGGTGAGGGTCCAACCAAGCTGCCCCTGGTAAACTGAGGCTAGTGTTGGTGGAAGGGGTAAGAAGAGAGTGGACAAAGCCAGCAGTGTGAGGACCATGGTGGACTATGATTGACAGGGGCAAACAGTGCACCAGAACTAAGGCCAAGTTCATGGATATGAAGAGGCCAAAGAAGTAGAGGAGAGCTGAGCCCAAGCCCAAGCCAGAGAAACCAACTTAATGTAACTGTGACACTCCAAAATTATAGAAAACATTTTTATTTCTCTTTGAATTTATGAAGAGATATCTGTGGCTATTGAATATAAATAACCAAATGATATTTCTACTAATATTCCTTAATAATCATCTTCCCATTAACTAAGAGTTGATATTAATTTTTAGCAAATCTGCACAAAAGTATTGCTACAACTATCACTGAGCCTTATTTTTTCATAAAGGTATGATTTATAAAATGACATTGTGCTTACCATAATATACTAAAAATTTACTAAGCTATTTGTCATTAAGACTGCATATGGAGTGATACGTTACCAACTTTAGCAGTTAAGTAGATCTAAGAGGTTTAAAAAATAGTATTTTAGCCCAAACCTTAGAAAATAGACATAAATTATTATAAAAAGCTGTAAATATATAATTTAAGCTCATTATGAGTCATTAAGTTCATCTTCCTTAAAATGATCCAGGTCGATGAATCTAAATATTTTCACTTCAATATGACTGGTGTTCAAAGAATATTAAGTTCTAAGAATAATACTATCTGTGCATGAAGCTTTTAGTTCAGTGGGTAGTAGGCAGAATAACAGCCTCCAAATATTTCTATACCCTAATCCCCCGCACCTGTGAATATATTACCTTAATTGGCAAAAAAGGAAGTTTGCAGATATGGTTAAAGGTACAGACTATGAGATGGGGAGATTTACCCAAGTAACCTGAATTTTCTCTTTAGGTCAAATCAAATCACATGAGTTCTTAAAACTCAGAACATTTCCTAGCTGAGAAATTAGACAAGAGAAGAAGAAGAAATTTGAAGAGTGAGATGGGCTTGACACACAGTTGCTGGATTTGAAGATGAAGGAAAGTACCCACAAGCTAGAGAATATGGGTGATCTTTAGAAGTTGGGGATCACCCTCAGCTGACATCCAGTAAAGAAACAGGTGTCGCAGTGCAGCAAGGACCTGATATCTGCCAACAACCAGAATGAGATTTAACATCCGGTAGATTACATGGTTTTGCGTTTTTAACCAAATTTCTTACGGTGACTAAATAATAAAAATTCATTTAAACTTAAGTTGAAGGAGGTCATAAAAATAAATATCAGCCTGAAGGAAAAGTTATAATTTATATTTCTTTAAGAGAATTTGCCTCTCACAAATTCTTATTCTCTATATCTAATTCAAATGAAAAATATCAACCAGCAGAAATAGAATGAACTTGTTACAGTTTCAGAATATATGGAAAGTAAAACATAATATGGAAAAGGACAGTCTAAGTAAGGCCTGCCACTTTTCCCTGTGACCCACAAATAAACCCTATGCTTTAGAGTGGTTGTATTAGTCTGGCTCATGGAATGGGATGGTAAATATGGGCTCACTTCTTTCTCAGGAGTGCCTGGAGATAAAAGATATTCCCTAGCAGATGGTTGCCTGACAGAACATTCCTTCCCCTTTTGACAAGATCATTGCAGAAACATTCACTGGAGATTGTGTGGCCCAGTCATGGGCATTATTTTATAGCACCTGGCCCAACCCTGTGGTTATATCTGTTCCTGATGGGGGGGAGGCAAGTCTCCCACCTACAGTACATGAAAAGGGTATACGCAGACCATACCCCTCCATGATTATGGATTTGACCCAATGCCCATGGAGGACCAAATTCCACTAGTGAAGCTGACCTTGCTATGCCTCTTCTCTTTGTGAATAAATGTTGTTGCATCTAGTACCTGTGTATGTTGTGTGTTTTCTTGGTGACCCCAACACCTCCATGGACTGTTTGCTATCCTCAATGAAGTGAGAATCCTTCCTTATATGTGGTAGTAAGTATTTTGCCCCAATAGTTTGTGTGCCACAAAGCACTCCATGGCATGGTAGAGGCATAATGATTCATTAGTTCAGTCATCCCAGGGTGATGCCAGCTCCGTGGAGGGTGATGGGTTGACTTAGAGTCTGGCTTCCCTCTAGCCACAAGAGCACAAATGAGATGGAAGCAATCTCCACAAGAACAGTGACAAAATGGTGTGGTAAATGAGGGCAGAAAGGCAGGAGATGGATCCAAGGAAGAGTAGGGAAATCATACCCTGGCTTCTGGCCACCTACACACTCTGATGTCACTTGATATTCCCAACAGTGTCTCAAGCGTTTCAAATGACTCCCAAGGGAAGTTTCTGACCCTGTAGAGAGACCTCCACCAAGTCAGGGTTGTTTTCAGATTCAAAGTTAGACTTACTCAACTCAGAACAACATGGCATTGATTGTAATGGAACTGTCGAAATAAGATACTTTCTGGAAAGTGAAATACATTAGTAAAAAGATAGATATGGGCAAAAGACAAGGGAGTTACATGTGGCTTGGTTAGTGCATCTTTTCAATAAGGGTACATTACAGACTTAGACATATCCTGGAAAATTTAACCACTGACTTCCTGCTACAATGTATTTTTGCCTGCAAGGGGCAGGACAACCAACAGGAAGGGATGGAGGCAATTCTATATCACTATTAGTCTGGGAGCCTGGGAGCATGAGAGCAATATTCCCAATTGTGGGGGAATTCCCCAAAAGTAATATCCCCTTGAAGGCTGTTCATAAGGCCATAACTGCCCTTTGGGTAAAGGAAAGATGCTTGGATACATCATTCCACTCCTGACCTGGATGAGACAGTACTGCCTTGGATGGCACTGGAGGAATTAATGAAATAAAGACCTGCCCAGGAAAAGACCCCTGTATACTTTCTATTGTCCCTAGGGCAGTGGTGGATGAAATGGTAGGAAAGATCCACCACAATGTACTGCTTTAGGGTAGAATCTTCACCACAGCATAAGGCATTTTCACTAAGGGGGGCCAGAAGGATAGAAGCCCAGCAATGGGAAGCCATGCCAGAAGGGCCCTAAAGGGGACCAAAGAACTACCAAGGAAAGAAAAAGGAGTGGGCAGCTCTGGCATACCCACAGAGAAATGTGGCTTTGGTTACCAAAGCAGGGGATAGACAAAGAAGAAATAGATGGGATCCATACAGAAAAACTGCCAATATTATGGGGCAGAAGGTGGTAAGAGATTAAGGCTCTGTTATAAGCCTTAAAAGAGCAGGAGGGAGTGAACTCACAGAACTGCAAGGGTTTAGAATTCTGCAGAACTGCCCAATGAGCCCCAGGTGCAGCCCAGGAAAAAGGAACACAAAGGTTCCTATGGCTTTCTTGTGCATGAATCAGGATGGTGAGGAAGACAATTCTGACTGTAAGCAAGAGTCAGATAGGAAGGATGCTTTCCATCACCTGTACTCTAGTCTTATTCCATTTAAAAAGAATGCTTAGAAATGGAGCCAAAGACTCTGGGTCCCCAACAGGGATCAGAAGCCCTGTGTCCCCATTAGTTTGGATGAGGAAAGGGGACATGCATATCTTCATGTGTCTCTTAGATACAAATGCCAAAGTGGCAAAAATCCCAGACCTCTACAGAGAAATCAATACAGTGGATGACAAGTCATTCTTACAGATGGTACAGCTTGGTTCATAGAAGAAACACTGCAAACCTTAAAGGAGATGAGTTTTGTCATAGGCAAAAAACCATCATAGACACATACTCTTGATATGGGACAGAAATTCTCATACATAATGTTGCAACTGGCATCACTGTGGTAGCTGTGGAGAAACACCCACTGTCATTACATTTATATTATGATTTTGTTCATATTGTATATCATCACACCATCTACTAAAGGCTTTGCTACATAGATGACATTTATATCTATTCTTTCCAATATGAATTGGCTTAAATTGATGAAGCAGCAAGGATGACTAAAGACTCTACCAGATTTATTATAAACAGTGCTTCTTCAGTGTGTGAGTTCTCTAGTATGTGTAAAGGTTAACTCAAGGGCTGAAATATCCTCCATATTCAAAACATTTATAGTATGATTTCTCTTATGTAATCTGAGGTCAGAACATGACTGAAGCCTCTCACATATATGGCACTCATAGGATTTCTCTCCAGTGTGAGTTTTCTAATGTTGTCTTAGGACAGAGCATCGAGTGAAGGTTTCCCCCCACAGATGACAATCTTAAGTTTTCTCTCCAGTATGTTTTCTCTTATTTTCTTTCAGGGAAGAATATTGAGTGAAGGCTTTCCTGTATAGATGACATTCATAGGGTTTCTCTCCAATGTGTGTTCCATTTTAATGTGTAAGACCAGAACTTTGAATAAACTATTTACCAATTAGATGGCATTCATGTCATTTTCTTGTATTGCATGTTTACTTTTGTTGTTTAAATGATAACTGGTCACCAAAGGCTTTTCCAAATAGATTGCTGAAGCACGGTTTCTTTCCGTTGTGAGTTAACACATGTTCAGTTACTCTGTGAGTAAAATCTTCTGGCAATTCACTACATGTACCACAATTCTTTTGAGTATGAGGTGTCTGCTTCAATAACATGATCGTAGATATGCCTTTCATGAAGATATATTGCATGGATATCATTTCTTGTTTTTTAATTCCACTTTCCCTGCCTGAATTTTGGTTTTGGAAAAATCCAATTCCTTATCTCCACATTTCCTCTCCTTGCTCAAACTGGGAACATACATCTGATTTGCAGACCTGATGTCCATTGACATGATGGAATATGTTACCTTTTTGAAGATATTTTGTATGGATATCATTTCTTGATTTTCAAGCCCTCTTTCCCTGCATGAAGTGACCCTTTCAATTCCAGAGCCATGAACATCTCCTCTTTGGAGCCCTCAGAAATGTAGTTGCCAATAATCTATTTTGGAGAGTCAATTTTTAATACAGGAAGAATGGTCATTGGAGAGGAAAGCAAATGTGAGCTTAACAGACTCCACAATTTTACTTTCGTCAATCTTGTCCAGAATTCTAGTGGATGTGGAGATACTAACATATTTTTTGGTCTTAGATAATATTTTTTCTGCATTCAAAGCTTATGTTTCCTGTAATAATAGATGCCACTTACTGAACTTTATTTATATCAAGAACCATGGTATACAATATACTACACTGTCACACTTAATTCTTTCAACATGAAAGGTAAGTATTATTTCCAACCCCCCACCTTAGTATTACTGATCAAGAAAATGCAGGTTAAATAATTAGGTTAAGTAACTTAACTCAGGATACTCAGACATTAAGTGGAGGGCCAGGATTTGAATTTGACCTGCCAGCTTCTAAAGCCTTCTGAACTAGCCACTGCTCAAGAATTCATATTCTTCTATTTATAGCTCAAGGCACTAACCAAAGTAATACAACATTCATGGAACAGTTGTTTTTATTTTGAATGTTAGGCATATGAAAATTCTTGTATCCTAGTATGAGAATCAAGGTCTAAACAATTCAAGCATGTGGATTAACCTAATAGAGAAGATAAGATTATCTGAAATAGGAGAGAATTTAATAAAATAATTATGTGGATAATGTGTTATTTTTTCATTTTCTTAACAGATAAATTAGCTACTTCCTATATAACAATGATAAAAGTTCTTCCATTGCTAGAAAAATAATAAGACTATAATAAAATAATAATGTCTACTTTAGTCCATTGCTCATTCCTCAATCTTGAGCATTTGGGGACAGTGATGGCCATTCTGTTTCTAATTGAGAGGGGGTTTAAATCCCATGGGGCAGATGGATGGAACTATCTTGCTTGCAGTTGAAGACACTCTTAGTTCCTTGGGATGAACTCTGTCCATCATCATCTACTTGTTAGTTGTCCTGGGTGAGTCCAATGAACTGAGAGTAGGTTTTGCAACTTTGCTGAGATTCAGGGCTCAACTGGCCAATGAACCAACCAAAGATTAAAGTCTCTGGGACACATATTTAACAAGTATAGAACTTTTACCTTTGATATTAGGCAGTAGCCACCAGAGATACTGGGGGGGAGGGAGATGGAAGAATAGGTGTAATATAGGCACATTTTTGGGACATTGGAATTGTCCTGCATGATGTTGCAATGATAGATACAGGCCATTATATATTTTGTCATAACCTACAAAAATGTGCAATACATAGTGCAAACTATAATGTAAACTACATTCCATGATTAGTAGCAATGCTTCAATATGTGTTCATCAATTGTAACAAATGTACCACAATAATGAAAGATGTTGTTAATGTAGGAAAGTGTGGGAGGGAGAAGTTAGGGCATATATTTTTATGTAACATTTATGTAATCTAAAGCTTCTTAAAAAGTAAAAAATTAAAAGAAAAACTATATTAAAGCAAGCATATCCCATTCATGAACAATTTTATGAGGTCTCTGGTACAGTTGTACATACCCAACCATTGCTTTTTGGATGTCAGGTCTTGTGGGAGGCAAATGCATTCTCCATGGGAACCGGGACCCCTCAGGTCTTCCTACACCTTCTCATCCATGGAAGGGTAATTGACCACCAGAGATTGTGGGTCCCTGTAGCTATGCCAGAACCAAAATGTTATTCCCAGTTTCCCTAATTTGCTCATCTATGAGAGGAATCAGAGAAGTTTTCTCAATAGGGAGCAGGAGTATGTTGATGGCATAGCACCCATCTCCCTTTTTCTTTTGGATACTAGCTGAATGCCATTTGCATTCCATTGCAACCTATCCTTACCCTGCTAAGTCTCTGAAATGGAGTTTTGACTAAAACTAATGGTGCATGTAAGACCTAAAATTGGGGCTTATTTATTGAAAAGAGAAGGATGTGTAAGAAGAAACAAGTAGCTGTGTAGGATTGGCTTTACAGAGAAAAATTAGGAGATGAATGAGAAGAAATAACAAGAACTTAGAAAAATTTCAGTGAATACTTGAAAAATCTGTTACATTAGGCTTTAAAATATTCCTGGGTTGATAATTTATTTTATTTTTAAAATGTCATCAGTTTCCCTGGTATCATCTGTAATTAATATCCATAGGAAACTGCAAAAGGTTGGGTGCTTACTTAGAAGATCATTTAGGTGTGTATGTGTGGGTTCTTTTAACGGAAGAAAGGAAGAGTCAGATATGGTCATCTCAGAACCAGCAGCAGAAGAGAAGAATCCTATCCTCATGGAGGAGGTAGTGGTGGTGGTGAGTGTGTGTGTGCGGGTCTGATGTGTTGGCGAAGGAAGAACATGCATGTGTGCTCACATGCATTGTGAGGGGCGGCAACCTCTAAAAGACCCAGTGTGATACCAGTAGACTGAGCAGCAGGAAGAGACCCTGTGTTCAGCACTAACCACATTGATATTCATTGCAGTCTCCATCCTTTTGTATGTTCAGGAAGCTGGTTAAATTTCTCTCCCGGAGCATTATTTGTGCATCTCAATGCCCAGATCTGCCTCATAATTAATCACAATATGAGACAGAAAACAATTAAGGAGAGAGGAATAGGCTTTGGGTGCATGGAGTCCTAATCCATGTCACACACTCTTCAGGATATTTTTGAAGTATTTTGTGTTTCTTTCTAGTTTTTTTTTCTGGCATTGATGTGAGAGTTGAACCATGGCACTACCTTTATTACAAACTAAAGATAATTAGTGCTTTTGCTTTTTTATGCTTTAACTCAAGGACTGGGTCCATTTGAAGGGCAGTTCTATTTAATAAGGATGTGAGGAAAGATAAATATCCAGACAATGATGGAAACAATAGAAAACACCTTAATAGAAAAAATTCAGGAGTGATTTGGTTGTACTCAGCACACAAATATCATTGTTAAGTGGGTACGTGATCTGTGGGTTTTTTGACCATCTGTCTATTGATAAGCTTAAGCGAAAGCAGGTCATTAGTGCTGGACACAGGAAATGACTTCTTAACCATTACAGTAAAATGACCATGAAACAAGCCATAAAGATAAACCATTGGTGGCAAAAAATGTGGTGTCTCTAGGTTGACCACAGTTTGGTCTGCCCAGGAATGTTCCTACCCCTCCTCTAAGAAAAACAATCACAAACATTCTTCAATGAACAGCCTTTTATACACATCATTTTGTACATCTGTGAGAGTATCTGTATGCTAAATTTTTAGAAGTTAAAAAGCTGATTCACATGGTTTGTCAATCATAATTTGGTAGATTTCACAAACTGCTTTCAGTAAAGTTTGTTCTAATTTGACCTTTTCATCTCTGCAAAATAGAAAGTGAGAATGGTGCTGAAGAGTAGATTAAATTTGCATTTCTCTTACCGTGAGTATAATTGGGAGATTTTCTTAGTTTCATAATTATTTATTTCCTTTTTTAAAGGAAATCTCTCTTCATACCTCTCATTATTTATTAGTCTGTTGTCCTACTCATTTGTAGATTTGTTTTATATATTTGGAAATTTACCTCCTTTTGCAGTGAATTGCAAATATTTGTTCTAGTTTTTCATTTGTTTTACTTTGTTTTGAAGGCTTATGAAATATTGAAGTTCATTTATGAATATTATTTATGGATTTTTATGTTAATGTTAGAAAAGCCCTCTTCTCTGCAAGGTTAAAAAAAAACAATTTTATCATGATATTTTCTAGTTCTATTGTAGTTCATTTTTATATATTTAAATACTTAATCCCTTTTGAATTTATCCTGGTGTAAAGGTTGAGGTATGCGTATAACTTTATCTTTTTTCCGGATTACTAACTAGGTGATTCAACATCTATTGAATATCTTTTATTCACTGATTTATTCTGTAACATTTTCAAATACTAAATTTCCACATGTACTAATATTTGTGTCTATTTATGATCTTCCTTTTCTGTTCCATAGAGCTATCTGTTTAAGCATCCATAGCACACTGTTTACATTATTGAATTTTAGGGTATGTTATAATATCTAGAAGGAGTAATCGCTCTCATTATTTTTTTAAAAGTTTTTCTTGACTTTTCGTGCTGCTTTAGTTTCCACTTAAACTTTTGAATGAGCTTATCCCACTCCAAAATATAATCTTAAGGAAATTTATTGAGATCACAGCATATTCTGGTATTATGAATTGTCCTTCTTTCTCTTGCTTAATAGTTTTTGGGTTGAATTCAACCTTGTATTATATTAATATAATGAGCATTAGTTCGTTTTTAATTGTGTTTCCCTGGCATATTATTGACCATCTTCCATTTTTAAACCTTTTTTGAATCATATTGATCAGGGTATGCCTTACTTTGTGATCCAGTATATAGATTTTTATTTTAATGGGGAAGTTTAATTTATTAACATTTATTATTATGACTGTTATGTTTAGTCCTAATTATATTATTTTATGCTATGTTTTGTTTTTGTGGATTTTAGAAAATCTTTCACTATGTTGACTACTGCCCTTACTCTTTTTGTGTATATCTATCTCCTGCTAGAAGAAATAAATATTCCAGTGCTTAGCTGTCTAACAATACATTTACTTAATAATATTAAATATTGATAAAAATTTATATTAATATTATGAAATAATACTTTATAATATTTTATTTCTTTAGAAAGTGTTTATATATTTCCTATCATGAGCAATTATTTATGTATTTTTCTTCTACCTTCACATTCATTCACCAATTATTTCTTTAGATGATATCAATTTTATTAATGCTACTCTTTGTATTCTCAAATATATTTATGACTCTGTTTGTTGTTTTGTCAGATTTAATGACGCTTTTTGAACCCTAGCTTTTAATAATTGGAAAATCATTGTACATTCTCTATATTGCAGAGCTTTCTCTTTCCATTTACCCATCCCAAATTGTGTTGTCTGTTATTTCAACACTTTCAAGGCATTCAACATTTACATTCATTTCTGTCACACTCCTCCTTGAACTGATTTTTTTTGGGTTCATAGCACATTTCAGTGCATCCTTCTAAACCTTTCCATGTGGATTTTCATATCATTTCTGGGCTAATGGGAGCAACATTCCCATAGTCTAAAACTTTGTGAGTATAAAACCTTGGGCCACACTCTTTATGTTAAGAGTCAGTACTGTCCTTGGACCTGGGCGAAAGCTGGACCTGTGTCCTGGTCTGACACCTCAGGGAACCCAATATTTTGGAATGACTTCCACAATTTTCCCCCCATTACAGTCAATGTAGGCACCCAGCCTGGTCCAGGTTCAGGATGAGTGGATCCATTTGGCAGAGATGGAGACAGAGATAGGCTCTTTGACCCTTTACCCTGTTTGTGAGGTCTACCAGATGACTTGACGAGCTCTACGACTCCTTATTCCTACTGATCAATGTGGTACTTTTTTCATGGGAAAAAGCTTTTTCATTAAGACAGGAGTCCCCACCAAAATATTTGTCAGGCCAAGTACACCTCAGATGAAGCACTGTTGAGGATTACATGGGTTCTGCATTAGGGTTTTCCACTGTTGTATATGGTCTCAATGTCTGAAGCTAGATGATTTGTTTGCTCTACAAGAGACTTAATCCCTTTGTCTAGCTGCCCAAATCTTCTGTATATTTGGCATTCACTAAAATTACCAGTGCTGATTGCTCTGAATCAGTTTTCTGAGGATATAATGTGTTCTTCAAATCTATACATACAAATATTTAATTTCAGCAACTATTTCTAATAATGTTCCATTATTTTAATTTTCTTCCTTGAATACTCCAATCTTTCACTGCCTTCCTTTCATAGCTAATGTCTTTTTCTAATTCCTTTAAACTCTTCCTTTATTTCTGTTTCAGTTTGCTCACTTCTATTTCCTCTTCTATGTACCTCATTGTGTGCATCAATTGAATTTCATCTTCATTTCTGTAAGAGCTTAATATTTTCCCTTTCCCTGAGTTTCCTGATCTTTGCTTGTTCACAGTTCTTACTCATTTTTCTTACCTTATGTTCCCTGAAGTTTTGAATCTCTTCACTATGATTCGTGATTGCCCTTTGTTGTATGTTTTAAAATTATTTTTCATGGTGACAATTTGTTCCAATTTTCCTCTGCTCCTTGCCTTTTTATATATATATTTTTTTCTACTTTGTGTCCTTTATCTGTTACTTATATTTCCTCTTCCTTTGATCATGTTTTTCTTATGGTTTCTTTGTAAAGGCTCTTTCTTTTGCATTGCTCATCATTGGACAATAAGTGTTTTTCACCAACTATTTACATCAAAGTTGTGTTAGGGACAGGTAGGGGCTCATTGTAGAATCACTGAATATTTCTTATGATCTGAATTTTTTTATGTTTGTAGCATTTACTTCTCCACAAGAAAGAGGACATAAATTATGGGGATCATCGAAGTTACATTCTCTTTCCCCTCTGATACTGTGATGGCATCTCTTTAAAAAATATGGCTTGCCTTTGTGATTTCATGTTTGGCTAACTCCTCAGAAATCTACTTCCATACTTTGCCACCTGCCATTCACACAAATACCTCCACTGCAGACAAGATATTTAGGTTTTAGACCCAAGGATGTATCACTCAATTTTGAGAAGTGTCTTTTGTAAACTCTTTCTGTGAACTACAACTGCTGAATAATATTTCCAAGCACCCTCTCTTCACTCCTTCCTGCCTACAAGATTCAATCCCAATATGTTTGACAGTTCATCTCAAAATTTTGGGTCTAGAGATTTAGTTAATTCCAAGATTTCCTGAAAATGGACATTAAATTAAGTTTCCATTTCTAAATCTCTCTGCTGCTTTTTCTGATGTACATGAACAGGAGGGAACAAATGCTGATTTTATGCTATGATATGAAATCTCCTCTTTATGTTTGAGTGGCATATCCTGTGGTTATTTACATTCATTTTTAAATTCCCTTTCTGAATACCCATCTACTCTTGTGAGATGGTAGGTCACAGCTGTGGGAATATATTGTGGCCAGGAAGATTTTGTCAGAAGTATTCTTTTCCCAATGGTACATAATAGGATTAAGATGCTATTCAAATATTCAACTTTGTCTTCATTAGTACTGCCTATAAACATCTGGGAAAGGAGATAGTAGATAAGAAAAACTTATTCATAAATATAATTTTATTAGAGAAGTTGTAGGATTATTTAAAAAGTCATGCAAATATAAAATGTTCTCTGATTTTCTGTGATGTATGTATCCTATGCAAATATTCACATGTACACAATATTTGCAGAAATGTACACACTTACATATTTCTATTAAATATTTAGATTATTTGAGTTGATGCCAATTAGCACTCAGAACTCAGAACAGGTGAAGGAAGAGGAGGTTTGAGAGTGTGAGGGTGATAATGTGCACAAACCAGGCATTGTTCAGTTCCTGGGAGCTGAGATTCTGTCACCAAGTTCTCCATGAAATTCTACTCAATATTATATGGTTTTGATATTCATTCCTTTATTAATCTGCTAACTAGTTATCTCATTAAGGAACCAGCTATTGAGGGTTTAGTCAATGAAATATAATATGAAGAATACTCTGGAAAAATGAAAAAGGTAAGAGAGTGGTACTCCGAGTGTGCTCCCCAATCAGCAGCAACAACATCTCCTGGGCACTTGTTAGAAATGCAGTTCCTTGAATGCCAATTCATACTTACTGAATCAGAGGCTCCGGGTTGAGGCCCAGCAATCTATGTTTCAAGAAGCCCTCATGGTGATTCTCACACACATGTGATAGAACCACTGCTGTGCTAATGTAATACATGTTTCTTCCCCAGTTTTTTTTTGTTTTTTTTTTTGTTTGGTACAAAATGTGGGCTATTGTGGGAGTTAAATGAGCTCACTATGTGAAGATTTTAATATACAAAGTGCTATACATATTAAGTCATTTTGTCTACCATAAAATGTGGGTGAATTGAAATGAGAATAGCTCAGAGTTCATCATTATCTTTTATATAGTTTGAGTAGGGTATCATGAATTAATATCAAAACCAACATTTAATATCAAATGTTGGCTTTAATATCAAAACCAACATTCCTACTAAAGTTTGTCAGTCATGGAAATTAATATTACACCTTTGGTGCAGCGTTTTCCTTTCTGTTTAGAGGTTCTGAAGACATACACTGCTCAGTCTTCCATCTACTTATTTTTATCCAGATATAATAAGAATAAAACAAATATCAATGCAGCTGTGAGGAAGACAATAAATCATGAGAAGATGGCAAGATGGGGTTAGGAAAGGAAAAGCCTGGTCCCCCTCTTTGTGCACCAGATTATTGGGATCAACAGGATGAGATATTCAGCACCAGACTGAGTCATGACCTTCTCCCTATCTGGCTGCCTCTTTGAGTCATATCCATTTACCAGCAACACAGATTTCTCCAAACTTTGGTCCTGGAGAAATTCCACCTATTCACTCTATCTTAGGTAAATTTCTACATTTAATGTAAGCATTGGGGCATTTGATGATTTGATTGATGTTAAATTAACAATTAGGTAAATGTGTTTGGGACACAAATCATGTAATTTAGGATGTATACATGATTATATTATGAAGGACAAATCAATGTGGAGCTCTAAGCACATAGGGAGTGGAGCCTAAATGAGGAATGGGTTTTGCAAGAGAAAAGGTGGGAGAGAGAATTGTGCTATGAGACAATTCCTGGAGGAGTTTGTTAGCAATCTATTCTGCCCATGTTGTTTTTTCTAATTAAGAAATTCCTAAATTAGCCAGCTGTCTCTTGTTGGGGAAAGGGAAGGAAAATCTAATGAACAGTTATTTTCTACTAAATTGAGTCAGAAGCAGATTTCTCATACACCACAGATACAGCACAATGGTAAAATGATTTTTTTTCCTCACAGGTCACTCATAACGTGATGGGAAGAGACAATTCCACAGCTGGACGAGGCTTCATTTTGGTGGCTTCACAGAGCAGCCATGGGTAGAGAGGATTTTATTTGTGTTCCTCTTGATATTCTACATTCTAACCCTCATGAGCAATGGAACCATTATCGTAGTCTCCAACTTAGACCCTTAACTCCACACACCCATGTATTTCTTCCTTACTCATCTCCCTTCTATTGGCCTCATTAATGTGACCTGCATCATCCCTCAGATGTTGATCAATTTCAGGGGTCCAGACAAATCCATAAGTTTTGTTGGATGTGTGATCCAGCTTCTCATCACCCTGGGTCTGGGGGACACTGAGTGTGTCCTTCTGGCTATGATGGCATATGATTGCTAAGTTGATATCTGCCAGCCCTTGCATTATCTCACTCTCATGCCACCACAGCTGTGTTGGACACTGGCCAGCATATTTTGTTTAACTGGTTTCAGCAACTAATTGGTCAACACTCTTATCACAATGACCCTTCCCCAATGTGGCCATAACCAGATAAACCATTTCTATTGTGAGAAATCCTCAATGATACAGCTGGCCTGTGTGGACACCACAAACTACAAGAAGGAGATTATGATGCTAAGCAGCATCTTCCTTGTCTTTCCTCTCTCACTGATCTTGGTCTCTTATGGGCATTTGCCCACAGTGTTTTGAGGATAAAGACTCCTGGGGGGATACAGAAGGCCTTTGGGACCTGTGGCTCCCATCTCATGGTGGTGTCCATTTTCTTCAGTACTATCATCAATGTGAACATGACTCCCAAGCCAAAGCTCTTGCATGATGTGACCAAATTTGTGGCACTGCTATATAATTTGATTCAAACTTTGATCAACCCCATAATCTATACTTTGTGACACAGAGATGTCAAGGAAGCAATAAGGAAGCTGGTGATGAGGAAACAAAAAAAAAAGGAGACATAGGCTTTTCCTAGATTATACTCTGTTAGAGAATTGGAGGAATTTTCCAAAGGAGGCTTTCCTGAGAAGCTGTAGATTTCACATTGAGTATTGGGTTAGGAAATGACTTGCTATGTAATCTTTTAAAATTAGTACATTTTCCTTTTGATTTACTGTCTGGGAAATAATTGTGACTTTCATGGATATTCATGGTTGGGGGTGGGAAGCAATACATTTGTGTAGAATATGCTTAGTGTTAAAAAAAAAAATCTAAACAAGACGAGCATCCTAAAAATTCCTTGAGGTTGTGTTCATTATTTGCTGGTTGTATTTTCATTTTTTTCTTTTTCAGTATCATCTCTTCCTACATCCCATTTCATTCTATCCATATACCGTTTGTGTGCTCTTTTGTCACATTTTATGAGAACTGATTTATTAAAATATTTCATTTTTATGAAAGTTATACATGCTCGGATTTAAAAAGCAAACTAATTTTATAAAGTATATTAAAATTAACTAATCCGTCCCATTTTCCTTTACTTCAAAAGCAATGACTCGCAACTTTTTAAATTTTGAACTCTTTGTTTTTACCTGAGAATCTCAATAATTACATGTACTTTATTCTTTTTTTAAACAAATTAATTTTATTGACACATATTAATAAAGCATAAATACATCCAAAATGTACAATTAATGGTATTCAGGATAATCACATAGCTGTGCTTTCATCACTTCAATCATTTTTAGAACATTTTCATTATTCCAATAATAATAATAAACAAGAAAAGAAAAAAAAACAAACCAAAACCTCATCACCCAATCTCTCTATGCTTCACCTGCCATATATAGCTGCTATTCTGTTTCCTTCACTCTAGTTTATTTATATATTTTGTAAAAACACTCTTATATATACAATATCACACATATTCATATTTTACATGGGGTTTCACTGTGTTATACAGTCCCATGTTGCATTTTTTAGCTTTCCTTCTAGTAAAATACATAATCTTAAACTTACCCTTTCAATCATTGTCATACTCCTATAATAGTTCTGCTAGTAACGAACACTATGATGAGCTTTTACAATTTCTATTCATTTCCAAAAATTTACAAATAACCTTTTTATCAATTCTGCATAGAATAAGCCTCAGCTTCACATTCTCTACCCTCATTCTATTTTCTGGTGACCTATATTCTAATTATTAACTCCATAAGATTACACAATATATTTAGTTCATAATAGCGCAGTCATACAGTATTTGTCCTTTTGTGTCTGGCTTGCTTCACTTAACATAATGTTCCCCAGGCTAATCCATGTTATCACACACTTCACAACTTCATTGCTCCTCACCGCTACATAATATTCCATCATGTGTATACACACAATTTGTTTATCCATTTTTCGGTTGATGGACACCTGGGTTGTTTCCAACTTGTGGCAATCATGAATAACACTGCTATGAATATCTGTATGCAGATGTCTGTTCGTGTCACTGCTCTCAGTTCTTCTGAGTATATAGGTAGTAATGATATTGCCAGGTCACATGGCAAGTCTATATTCAGCTTCCTCAGGAACTGCCAAACAGTCCTCCACAGTGACTGTACCATTCTACATTCCCACCAACAGCTAATAAGTATTTCTATCTTTCCACATCCCCTCCAACACTGACAGTTTCCCAACTTTTTAATAGTGGCCAGCCTAATAGGCGTGAAATGATATCTCATTGTAATTTTGATTTGAATTTTCCTAATTGCTAGTGATGGCGAACATTTTTTTTTCAAGTTTTCTTTCCACAATTTGTATTTCTTCTTTGGACAATTATCTTTTCAAGTCCTTTGCCCATTTTTTTAATTGGGTAGTTTGTCTTTTTATTGTTAAGTTGTATGATATCTTTATATAGTATGGATATTAAACCCTTATCGGATATGTGATTGATGAATATTTTCTCCCATTGAGTCAGCTGCTTTTTCATCTTTTTGACAAAGTCTTTGAGGTGCAAAAGTGCCCCATTTATCTATTTGTTCTTTTGTTGAACGTGCTTTAGGTGTAAGGTTTAAGACACTACCACCTACCACAAGATTATGAAGATATTTTCCTAATTTTCTTCCAGGAGTTTAATCGTTGTCATTTTTTATTTAGGTCCTTGATCAATTTGTAGTTAATTTTTATATAAGGTATGAGATAGGGGTCGTCTTTCTTTCTTTTGGATATGGAAATCCAGTTCTCCCAGCACCGTTTCTTGAATAGACTGTTCTGGCAAATGTGGGGGGCGCTTGACAACTTTGTCAAAAATCACTTGACTGTAGATGTGAGGGTCTATTTCTGAGTTCTTGATTCAGTTTCATTGATCAATTTGTCTGTCTTTATGCCAGTACCATGCTGGGTTTTTGTTTTGTTTTGTTTTGTTTTTTACCACTGTAGAGAAGTAATATGTTTTAAAATCAGAAAGTAGAGTCCTCAAACTTCATTCTTCTTTTAAAGACATTTTTGGCTATTCAGGGTCCCTTAACCACCTTCCAAATAAATTTGATAATTGGCTTTTGCATTTCTGCAAAAAAGGCTTTTGGGACATTTATTTGGATTATGTTGAATCTGTAAATCTGTTTGAGTAAGATAGACATCTTAGAAATTTTCAGTCATCCAATCCATTAACACATAATATCTTTGAATGATTGGTAGAATTCACATCTGAAGCCATCTTGTCCTGAGCTTTTCATCTTTGGGAGGATTTCTTTTTTTAAACAAATCAATTTTATTGACACATATTATTAAAGCATGAATCCATCCAAAGTTTAAAATCAATGGTATTCAGTGTAATCACTTATTTGTGTATTCATCACTTCAGTCATTCTTAGAGCATTTTCATTTTTCCAATAATAATAATAAACAGAAAACAAATAAAACTCATCACCTCTCAATCTCTCTATACCTCCCCTTCCATACATAGCTGCTATTCTTTTATCCTTCTCTCTAGTATATTTGTATTCATATTTTGAATAA
>JAQZBX010014960.1:22238-38148 GCA_029593785.1 Cabassous unicinctus
TTTTTTTTTTTTTTTTTTTTTTTTTTTTTGAAGTAGTACACCATTATATTTTCAACATAAAAATACAATAAGTGTAAATAACCTCCAGAGCATAGATAATAGAATTAGGGAGTGATGAGTCTTGAGTGTGTATTACCTTTGCTTTTGTCTGTGTGTGTGTGTGTGTGTGTGTGTGTGTGTGCATGTTTTTATTTTTTTCTCTTTAACCTTTTTTCCCTGGAATTTTTTTTTCATATATATTTTAAAAGATGCTTAGATTACAAAGATGTTACACAAAAATTACAGGGATTCCCGTGATCTCCACCTCCCATACCTCCCATAACATCTCACATAAACCTCTTTCATTAGTGTGGCACATCACCTGCAATGGATATACACATCCTGGGGCTTTGCCACTAAGCATAGACCACAGTTCACATCATAGGCCACACTCTTTCCCACACAGTTCTGCATGGTATATGCTGATGGAAAATGGCCTATATCTGTCACCACAACATCACTCAGGACACCTCCCAAGTCCTGAAAAAGCCCCTGTATTACAACTGCCAATCCCCTCCCTGCCCTGAAAGCATCTAGTGGCCACTTGCTTCACCTCACTGTTATAATTTCTTCCATTGCTTGAATCCCAATATGTCTACAACAGAATAACATTGAGTCCACTCTAGTCCATAGCTCCTCCCTCAATCCTGAGGGGACTGGAATGGTGATGTCCACTCCATCTCCCAGTAAGAGCGGGCTTATATCCCATGGATACGGCAGATGGGATTATCCTGCCTTCAACTGCAGGCTCTCTCCATTCCCTGGGATTGCCGTTGTCCATCATCGTCGTCTCCTCACCAGGTGACTTGGGTGAGTCCATTGAGCTGTAGAGTAGGAGTTGTAGCTCCACCGAAATTCCAGGCACAGCTGGCACACAGGCAGGCCAGAGGCTCCAGTCTCTGGAATTACACCTACAAACTCCAGCCTCACATATAGGTTTGACTAAAAGGGACTGATGGACCATGTGCAGGGAGGACTTATTTGAGTCCAACTGTGTCACTCTCAGGAGCACAGATTCCAAAGTAGAGCCCAGTGATAAGGCGTCAATCTCTGGGGCTATCCCCCCTTATATAGGACATGGGTGTCTCCAGAGCCCTCAGGAGTCCCTCTGTGTGGGGTGATATCCACTTTGGTGTTTTATGAGATCCTACTGAGGTGTGCGTAAGCATTACCTCTGGGATGACCTCCTGACTCTCTTTGAACTTTCTTTGTGTCACTCTCCTGTTACGTCATCATATTGCTGCATGGCTCGTGGGTCCTGATGGCACACCCACACATGGGGCCTGGCAGCTCACCCACTCACGGGGCCTGGCGGTGCACCCTTACATGGGCCCTGACGGCGCACCTGTGGATAGGGCCTGATGGCTCACCCATTTGCGTGGCCTGGTGGTGCACCCATGCATGGGACCAGGAGGTCCCGGGGATCGAACTCAGGTCCCTCTATATGGGAGATGTATGCCCATCCACCCAAGCCACATCTATCTCCTTGCTCTATTGCTTATGGTTGACCAAAGATACCCAAAGTTAGTCTTTTCCCATACAGGAGGTCATATAATAAATCAGACTTAGTTTATCACCAGCATTCTACAAACCAGACCTAGGGAGAAAAACTAGGTCTGGGGCCATATGCATGGTTTCTAATATAGCAAATGTTTAGCCTACCCTGATTATCACAAAATCAGGCCAGCGAGAATATTCACAAAATTTCTATGTTTTTAAAATTATTGAGACCTGTCTGTGACCCAACATATGGTCTATCCTAGAGAAGGATCCCTGAGCACTTGAAAAGGATGTATCTGCTGCTCTTGTTGGGGTGTAATGCTCTATCTATGTCTCTTACATCTAGTTCATTTATCATGTTATTCAAGCTCTCTGTTTCCTTAATTATCATCTGTCCAGATGTTCTATCCAATACTGAGAGTGGCATATTAAAGTCTCCAACTATTATTGTAGAGACATCTATTTCTCCCTTCAGTGTGTGCCTCATGTATCTTGTGGCTCCCAGGTTAGGTAAATATTTACTGGAGTTATTTCTTCTCGGTGAATTGTCCCTTTTATTAATATATAATGACCTTCTTTATCCCTTATAACAGTTTTGCATTTAAATTCTGTTTTGTCTGAAATTAGTATCACTGCTCTACTCTTTTTTGGTTACTGCTTGAGTGGACTATCTTTTTCAATCTTTCACTTTCATTCTGATTGTGTCTTTACATCTGAGGTGAGTCTCTTGTAGACAGCATAGAGATGGTTCACTTCTTTATCCATTCTATCAGTCCATGTCTTTTGATTGGGGAGTTCAAGCCCTGAACATTCAATGTTATTACTGTAAAAGCATTATTTACTTCGTCCATCTTATCGTTTGACTTTCCATTTTCATATCTTACTATTGTCTGTCTTTTTACCCTTTATTTTAACCTTCCTAGTAATCTTCATTTCTCCACTCTTCTCCATGTCTCTCACTTTTGATTTTTCCTTTTAGGCTGCAACAATCTCCTTAGCAGCTCTTCTAATTCTGGTCTTTTGGTAACATGCTCTCTCAGTTTTTGTTTGTCTGTGAATACTTTAAGCTTACCCTCAATGTTCAAGGGCAGTTTTGCCAAAGACAGAGTTGTTGGCTGGCAGTTTTTCTCTTTCAGTACCTTAAATACATCATACCACTTTTTTCTTGCCTCCATAGTTTCTGATGAGAGGTTGGCAATTAATCTTATTAAGGTCCTCTTGTATGTGATGCTTTGCCTTTCTCTTTCTGCTTCAGAATCCTCTTAATCTCTGATATTTTTCATTCTGAATAGTGGATGTCTCAGAGAAGGTCTATTTTGATTTATTTTGTTTGGGGTACATTGTCTTTGGATATTGATATTTATGTCTTCCATCAGGGTTGGGAAGTTTTCAGTCAATATTTCATCAAATAGTCTTTCTGCCACTTTTCCATTCTTTATTCCTTCTGGGACACCAATAACACATATATTCATTAGATGTTGTCATTCAATTCCCTGAGACCCTTTGCCATTTTTTCCATTCATTTCTCTTTCTGTTCTCCTGTCTTTTCCTTTTCAGTTGTTCTGTCCTTGAAATCACTAATTCTGTCTTCAAGCAATTCAAATTTGTTGTTATGTGCCTCTAATGTATTTTTAACCTCATCCATCATGACTTTCATTCCCATAAGACCTGTTACTTTTCTTTGCAGGCTTTCAAATTGTTCTTTCTGCTCATCCAGTGTCTTCTTAATATCCTTTTTCTCCTTAGTCATATGTTTGAATTGATTTAGGAGATTTGTATTATTATCATTGCTTAGTTGTCTTAAATCCTGTGTCTCATCAAGATATTTCTTTTTTCCTATGACTAGACCATCTCTTCCAGTTTCTAGTATAGCTTCTAATTTTTTGCTGATGTGTAGGCATCAGAATATGATGGAGAATTTACTCTATTGGACAATTTCTCTCTCTTGTCTAGTGGTTTTTTTTTGTTTGTTTGTTTTTTTTGCTTTCTGTTTTTGGTTTTTTAAACAGATCTTCTTTGATTTTTGGTTCAACTTATTCTAAGTCTTTAAAATTGCCCAATCTAAGATATCAAAATTGTGTCAGAGACTCACTAATAGGGCACAGATTCTCTCCCAGGGGTGGGTTAAAAAGATACATAAAAGCAATTTTCTCATTTCAATTTCCTGGCTGGCTAACATATGGTGCTTGTCACAAACCTTTCAACAGAGGTTCTTAAAACCCACATTTTTCATGTTTCTGGTCTCACCAGAGCTGAGTTTCAAAGTGGTCTCTGCTACCCAAATTGACTCACCCTCCCTCTTCCTTTGTAACAGTTTACAAAGGGAAGGACATCTGTCCCCTTTCAGTCAGCTGCAATGAGCCTAGAGATTTTATCCAGGCTTAATGTCTTAAGGGTGGGGGATGGCATCCCTTTCCAATTGACATGGGGATTTAGTAATTCACATTTGTTGTTTGGTGTTTTTTTGTCTCTCTGTCCCTCATCCTCTTGGGAGTTACATAGCACTGTCTTGGTCTGCCAACCCATAAAGCAGATCCTCAGACAGCTTTTGGCCCTTTCTCTGTAGTTTTTGTGAGTTAGTTGAACCCTGCCTGCCTACTCTAGTGCCATCTTCCAGAACTCTTGCTACTTTACTCTTGATTTTTCAGTTATAGTAAATATCTTCCCAAATTATCCATGTGAATTTAGTTCTTCTCTTTCATGCCCTCCTGCAAATGTGCATACTCTCCATCATCCCAGCAGAATTACAGTCTGAACTGGATTTGATCAATGTTCAGTGTTAAATTATTATGACTATGAACACTCTTTAAAGTTTAGCTATTTGCTAAATTACAATTATTCCACCATTTCTATAAAAATGACTGTTTTTCTGGCAGTTTCATATTTTTTGTATTTTTAAAAATTTAGCTAGTTTCTAAATACAGAAGTTACCAATAAATCATCCTCCAACTCTCTGTTAAATGACTGAATTTCCTCGGAATTTTGTTATTCATATTAGATATAGTACAGTATCTTCTTTTTAAGAGTGCTCAGTTTATTTTAACTGCCCTTTTTGTCAAGTTTACAGCTCTAATCCCAAAATCTTTGCTTCTTTCTTGATTCCCTTCTTTGTTTTGGTAAACTGCCTCTTGTAGTCCCAGGAAAGAATATATGGGAAGTACATTTTTTGATACCTTGTATGCCTAGAATATCTACCCTCACCCTACTTTTTAAATTTTCTACCATTTAACAATTTATACATGTAAAATTCAGTGTCATTAATTACATTTACAATGTTGTGTTGCCATTACCACCATCCATTAGAAAAACTTTTCCATTACTTCACATAAAAACTCTGTAGCCAATAAGTAACAACTCCAGGCCTTCTTTTCCTCACAGTCCCTTACAATCTCTAATCTGAATTGATTATTTTAAATATTTCATTTCAGTGGAATCCTTCATTATTTTTATTTTATGTCTAGCATTATGTTTTCAACTTCCTATGGCTCAATATTATTCCTTTGTATGCTCACACCACATTTTGTTTATCCATTAACTGTTGATGTATACTTGGGTTATTTCTGTCTTTTGGCAATCGTGTGAAATGAAGCTATGAATGTTAACATAAAAGTTAAAACATAAAACATAAAAGTTTGAGTTCCTGCTTTCAATGCTTTTGGTTAGGTGTGGGTTTGTTGCCAGGTTGGATGGAAATTCTATGCTTAAATTTTTTTCATACCCAAGAATACTGTCTTCCATGGAAGATTCACCATTTTACATCAGAGTTCCAGAATGGTTCCAGTTTCTCCACCTCTTCAGCAACATTTTTAATTTTCTCATATTTTAAAATAAATATAATAGCCATCATAATGGATGTGATGGAAGTATCTCATTATGATTTTGATTTGCATTTCCCTAATGACCAATGACATTGAGTATCTTTTCCATGTGTTTATTGGCCATTGGTATTTCTTTGGAGAATGTCTATTCAAGTCCTTTGCTGTTTTTATAATTGGCTCATTTTTCTTTTTGTTGTTGAATTGAGGATTTCTTTATACATTCTGGACAGTAAAGTCTTAACAAATACATGATTTTTAGGTATATTCTCCCATTCTACAGATTGTTTTTCACTTACTTGATAATGTCCTTTAATGTACAAATGTTTTAAATGTCATGTTCATTTTATCTAATTTTTTGTTGTTGTTGCTTGTGTTTTCAGTGTCCTATCTAATGATTCATTGCCAAATCAATTGTCATGAAGATTCTCTGTTATGTGTTCTTCAAAGATTTCAATGGATATGGATTTAGTTTCTATATTTAGGTCATTAATTCATTTTGAGTTAAGTTTTGTGTAGTATGTAAAATATGAGTCCAACTTCATTCTTTTGGATGTGGATATAGAATTCTCCTGGCACCATTTCTTGAATAGCCTCTTCTTTCCCCATTGGGTGATCTTGACTCCCTCAGTCAAAAATGAACATAATCTAGATATATGGATTATTTCTGGATTCTCAATTCTGTTACATTGATCCATATGTTTATCCTATGCCAATACCACACTGTTTTGATTACAGCAGCTTTGTAGAAATTTTGGAAATTTGGAAGGTTTAGAAATCCAAATGTGCTTTTCTTAATCAAGTTTCTTTTGGCTATTGGGGGACACTTGTAACACCTTGATGAATTTGATGATCAGCCTTTCCATATTTGAAAAGAAGGCTGTTGAAATTTTGATAAAGTTTATGTTGAATTTGTAGATCTTAGCAATATTATATCTTCTAATCCATGATTATAGAATGTCTTGCCACTTATTAAAGTCTTTTAAAATTTGTCTCAGCAATGTTTGCAGTTATCAGTGTATAAGTCTTCAGCCCTTTGTTAAATTTAGTCTTAGGTATTTTATACTTTTAGATGGAGATACATATATATATATATATATATATATATATATGTATGTATCCCTATGCAATTGTTTTCTTAATTTCATTTTTGGATTATTCATTCTTCCTGTATAAAAACATATCTGATTTTTGTATGCTGACCTGGTGTCCCAAAACTTTGATGATTCCCATTAATAGGTCTAATTATTTTCTTGTGAATTGTTTGATATTTTTTATATATAGGATCATGTTATCAGTGAATAGAGAGCATTTTACTTCTTCCATTCCTATTTCATGCCTTTTATTTCTTTTACTTGCCTAATTACTATGGCTAACACTCAAGCACAATATTGAATAGTAATGATGTAAATGGCCATCTTTCTTTTTACCCTAATCTTATGGGGAAAATCTTTCAGCATTTTACTATTGAGTATATTATTAGCTATGTGGTTTTCATTAATGCCTTTGTTAGGTTAAGGAAATTCTCTTATTGCCTAGTGTTCAAAGTGATTATTATCATTAAGTGGGTAAGAATTTGTCAGATGCTTTCTCTGTGTCAACAGAGATGGTCATTGTTTTCTCTTTCATCTATTAATATTGTGTGTTATACTGTTTGATTTTCTTTTGCTGAACCACATTTGCTTTCATGGGATAAATCCTACTTTGGTGTGCTGAATAATCCTTTCAATAGTCTCCTAGATTTGGTTTTTCAGTATTTTATTAAATATTTTTGCATCTACAGTCATAAGGGATATTTGTCTATAATGTGATTTTTAGCATTTTTTCCTGTCTTTGTTATCAGGAAAATACTGGTCATAGAGAATAAATTAGGAAATTTTTCCTTCCCTTAAATAATTTGTAAGATTTTGAGAAGATTTGATGTCAATGCTTCTTAAAATATTTGGATTTTTCTTTAATAGAAAGACTATGATAACAGATTCAATTTCTTTATTTGGTATAAATCTGCAGAGATTTTCTATTTCTTTTTTTAAATATAACACATTTCTTTAAACAAACTGTAGGTTTACAGAAAAATCATGCAAGAAATAATGAGTTTCCATTTACCCTGGTATTATTATCTCTTTATATTAGTGTACTTTTTATACAATTGATGAAATAATATAGCTTTACTATTAACTATAGCCCACAGTTTACATAAGGGTGCACTGCTTGTGTGTAACAGTCCTATGTTGTTTTATTTTACTTTTATTCTTCTGATATATACATATATATTCTAAAATTTCTGCTTTTTACCACATTCAAGTATATAATTCAGTGTTCTTAATTACATTCACAATGTTGTGTTACCATCAACAACATCTCTTACCAAAACCATTCCATCAACCAAACAGGAATTTGTGCAAGTTCAGCATTAGCCCTCCATTCCTTACCTGCACCCTAGCCCCTGGTATCCTGTATTCAAGTTTCCTGCATTATGAGTTTTCTTAATCTTATTATTTCATATTAGTGAGATCATACAGTATTTGCCCTTTTTTGTCTAGCAATTTTCACTCAACATAATGTCTTCAAGGTTCATCTATGTTATCACATGTATTAGAACTTCATTCCTTTTTATGAGGATAAATAATATTCTGTTGCATGTATATAATTTATTTTAGTTGCACATACATTGGGTGATGGGCACTTGGTTTGTGTCCACCCTTTGGCAATTATGAATAAATCTGCTATGAACATTGGCGTGCAAATACCTGCTTGAGTCCCTGCTTGCAATTATTTTGAGTATATAGCTAGAAGTGGTCTTGCCAGTCATAGATAATTCTAAACTTAATTTTCTGAGGAACCCCCAAATTGTGAAAGCATTCAGTCTTTCACCATTGACTTTGATGTTGGTGTTTGATTTTTCATATATGCCTTTTATTATGTTGAGGAAGTTTCCTTCTATTACTAGTTCTCTAAGCGATTTATCAAGAAGAGGTGCAGAATTTTGTCAAATGCCTTTTCAGTGTCAATTTAAATGACAATATTGTTTTTGTCATTTGTTTTATTAATGCAGTATATTATATTAATTGATTGTCTTATGTCAAACCAACTTGCATACCAATAATAAATCCCACTTGATCATGGAGTAGAATTCTTTTATGTGCTGTTAGATTTAGTTTGCCAGTATTTTTTTTTTTTAGGATATTTGCATCTACATTCATGAGGAATATTGGTGCATAATTTCTTATAGTTATCTTTATCTGACTTTGGTATTAGGGTAATGCTGGCCTTAGAGAATGAGTTAGGATGTGTACCCTTCTCTTCAATATTTTAGAAAAGATTGAGAATATTGGTATTAACTCTTCTTGATATGTTTTGTGAAATTCACCAGTGAAGCTATCTGTTACTAAATTTTTCTTTGTTGGGAATTTTTTGATTATTGATTCACTGTCTTTACTTTTATTGTTCTGTTGAGATCTTCTATTTCTTCTTGAGTCAATACTTTGTGTGTTTCTTAAATTTGTCTATTTCACCTAATGTATCAAATTTATTGGCATACAATTGTTCATATTTTCCTTTCATAATACTTTGTATTTTTGTGGTGTTACTACTAATGCCCCCCCTTTCATTTCTGATTTTAGTTATTTGCATCTTCTCTTTTTCTTTGACAGCTAAAGGTTTATTGATTTTATCAATCTTTTCTAAGAGTGAAATTTTGATTTTGTTGTTCCTCTCTACTTTAAAATTTTAAAATGAAAAACAAAAAGTTATATTTTCAATCAGGAAATATATTCACATGATTCAAATCAAAAGATATAAAGAGGTTTACACTGGAACACCTCCCTCATCTTTCTACCAGGTACCCATTTTCCCTCTCCTTAGATTTCTAGAAGTATTTTATATATGAATAAATTACATATCACCCTGCTTTTACTGGTGTAATATGACTATATCTTGGTGATAATTAAATTTTGGTCCTAAAGTGATTCCTTGTTCTTTTTTATTATTAAAGAAGTTTTGGTGTAAAGGAAAAATCATGCATAAAATACAGGATTCCTGTATAACCCCCCTTTTGTTAACACCTTGCATTGATGTGATATATTTTTTACAATTGATGAAAGAACATTTTTATAATTGTGCTATTGGCTATACTCCATGGCTTAATTTAGAGTTCACTGTTTGTGTAGTGCAGTGTCATGGGCTTTTTATTTTTTTTAGGAATAATGAACTTTATTTTAAGAGATGTTTTATATTTACAGAAAAATTACACCAAAAGTATAGGGAATTCCCATATAAACCTACACACACAACACACACTATTATCAACATCTTACATTAGTGTGGTACATTTGTTACAATTGATGAACCAATATTGAAGCAGTACTACTAACCAAAGTATATAATTTACATTATGGTTTATACTTTGTGCTGCATAGTTTTATAGGATTTGACAAATGTATAACGTCAAGTATCATCATTGCAGTATCATAGAGAAAAATTTTACTGCCTTAAAAATGCCCTGTATTCCACGTATTCATCCCTCCATCTGCCTTCTGAACCCTTGGCAAACACTATCTTTACATTAGTTTGTTTCGGTGAAGGGGTGAAACATGGACCAAAGGATGGCTGATATTACCTGATGTCAAATGCCAGAATTGTCCTGGTATACTGTAGATGAGCGATCTAAAGGCTTAAAGAGTTTAGAATGTTAGGTTAGATTTAACATATAAGATCTGCTCAGCACTGGCCAGAGGACACTAGGACTGCGTGGAATAAATTTGTGAGACTAACTCCATCTTAACCTAAATATCTCAGTGGTTGCTCTTCTCTGCTGCTCAGGGTTCCTTGGGAACTACTGTTACTGAACTTGTGTCCTTAAACACTATGTGGATGATCAGATCCCAAGTTGCAGAAGCCAAGTGGCAGCACTCAATTGCCAAAGATAAGGTGGGCATGGCTACCACAATGAAGAGCAGACTCAAAGCAGCAATCAGAATAGTCTGAGTCACATAGACCTATGCCATTGGCCAATAGATCATGGGGTACCTAGAAGTAAAACAGATGGGCAGTCTATTAAATTCCTACTTGATCTGGATAAGCAGAAGAGTTCTAGGTCAAGTACACAAAGTCTAACTTGGATTACAGAAACAAAGAGTCAAGGCCCCTTAATTCCCAGACTTGAGAGTGGGAATACAGACCCAGAGCCTCTTGAATGAGGGGAAGGCTGGGTCCTTATGGGGAAGAACCCTGTTACACTGCCAAAAAATTTATACTGTTACTCTTCCTCCCATTAAAAAATCTTCCTCTCATGAAAACTGTTGAGATTTTTTTTGGAATTACATAAAATTTATAATAAATTTGGGGGGGGATATGATGTCCATGAGGTAGACCCAGCATCTTTCTCTAATTTTTCAGTCTTCTTTTCTTACTTCAATTATGTTTTATAATTTTCTCTCTAAAGTTTGTACACATCTTTTTCTAGATTTATTCGTCGTATTTTTGTCAATAATTTAGTTGCTTTCATGAGAGTTATTTTCAAGGAAAAATCAATATAACATAAAATTAAACATCTTAAAGTGTACAATTTAGTGGCATTTAGTACATACTACATTGTGTAAACACCACTCCTACCAATTTCCAAAACATTTTCATCACCACAAAAGGAGAGCCCATACCCATTAAGCAGTCACTTCCCTTTCCCCCTTCCTCCAGCCCAGGTAACCTCTAATCTGCTTTCTATCTCTACAAATTTATCCATTCTATATATTTTTTATATTCACACATTTTTATTGGGGAAATTGTAGGTTTACAGAAAAACCATGTAGAAATACAGAGTTCCTATATATTCCCCTCACACAAAGACAGTTTTACCTATGGAGCCACCAGAAGCGATAAGAACCAAGGAAAGATTTTCTAAAACCTTTACAGTTTCTGCTGACACCTTAATTTCAGACTTCTGGTCTCCCTAACTTTGAGAGAATGAATTTCTGTTCTTTTAAAACACTAAGCTTGTGGTTATTGTTATGGCAGACCTAGAAATCTAATACAAAATCTTTTGTCCATTTTTAAAAATCTTTTGCCATTTTTAAATTGGATTGTTTGTGTTTTGCTGTTGAGTTTTTTCTTCCCAGAGAAAGGGCTTTACTTCAAGTTGCTTGGCATTGGACACAGAGACCCTAAGCTCAAATCAGTCTCCCCAACACTCTTGGAGAGATGGGTACCCCTGGGTTTCAGCGCTGAATTGGCATAGGAACAATCTGGAGGCTTTAAGTCTCTGAGAAACAAACTTAACCAGTAAATTGAAAATTATCTGAGACCTGTGTAAGAGTAACCTCCAGAATGACCTCCCAACTATTTGAAATCTCTTAGCCATTGAATTTTTTTTCTTAATTCCTTTTTAAACATTTCCAGATTTTGATCAAGACCTTTTTCCAAAAGCACTGCTGATCAACATTTGGTACTAATCCCTCGGCACAAGGAAGATTCATTTCTGGGAGTCAAATCCCATGTAAGGGGGCAGGTAATGAGTTTATTTGTAGAGTGACTTAGAGAGAGGCCACGTCTGAGCAACAAGGAGGATGATTATTAGGCATTAATTATAATTAGGCTTAGTATAGTAATAACAGAAATAAGTTTCATAAGTAAAAGCCTCAAGACTGGCGGCTTAGCTTCTCAGTATATTTCCTTTATGAGGCAGGGTTCACATATTCCGGAGTTTATTTTCATAGGTCTCCCTGTTATAAGTTTAAATGGGGATCATTTATGTTTTCCAAAGAGGGGTAGATCTTAGATTTAGATCTTGCAAAGTTCCTGGATTACAGTTTCAGTAAATTGAGAGACCCTATTGCTGGAGAGAATAGCAAGAATTCCCCAGGTGGGGAAGTTTAAACATGCCATGCTTTCCTTCCCCAGTCCCTCAAAGGACCTCAAAAATACTTTTTCATTTTATACCAAAAACTCTCTGAAATGCATCAGGGTATTACATCAACCTGTACAGAATACAGATGGAGAAGTTTAATCATTCCATGCTTTCCTTCCCCAGCCCCTCAAAGGACCTCAAAAATACTTTTTCATTTTATACGCAAAACACTCTGAAATGCATTAGGGTATTACATCAACCTGTACAGAATACCAGTATTCATTTCCTATCCAAGTTTCCATGTCAAATAAAGCTGAATTCGGTTGTCCAAGTAAACTGACCATACAGTTTAAAACAGTTAGTGTACCACAGAAAATTTTGGAAAAAATATATGTCTCCTCCTATGATCTCAAACAGAAATTAAAGTTCTAAAATACAGAAAATATCATCCTTTACCCTGTGTTCTGATTCACCTTAATCCAAATCAAATAAGCTCCATTAATTTCTCCAGTTGAAGTCTGATTCCTTCTTCAGCTTCTATAACAGTTGCTGTATGTTCAGTACCTCCAGAACTGGAGCACTCCTACTCTAGATCTCAGATTTCACACACACAACCAAAGTTCCATGGAGTTACCAAGTTACACACCCAAGGAGCAGACCACCTCAACATTTAGAAATAACAACCAAATCCCAGGAAAGAATGTGACTGGTACAAGAGCTTACAATCTAGGCCCCAATTCCCTTATAAGTATTTTCCAAATGAAGCCATTTCCAGAAATAAAAACATTTGACAATCAGCTTATATTGAGGTCAATCAACGACAGACCATAGCAGAAGTTTTATCCTGTTTCACCTCCTCTATACTTTTATACTAGGGTTATGTTAATTAACTGGTAGAACATAATTTATATACTTGCCTTGTTTCTCTTTTAAAGTCTCATTTTGTTGAACATAAAGCTCTGCCCTGTAGCTGACTGTATGCACTTTTAGAGAAACATCAGAGTAAAACAATGTAACTGACAAGGAAATTTGGTTGTTTCTGTTACATGTAACATGATTCTAAGAATAAGTAAAATTAACACTATACTGTTGGCTAAAATCATGCAGATCAGTATCAGGACCTAACATGGGCAGTGAGAACACTGTCAAATCTCTAGGAATTTTATACATGCTAAATATTTATATATATAACATTTCACCTATAAAAATTGAACCAACAGAAGGTTAGAAAATCCCTTTTAATTTTTATAACACTTCTCAAACACTTCCTATACAACTAATAATATGATAAATGAAACTATTTTTTAGCATCTCACTTTTTTAAAAGGTGAAAGAACAAATCCTTTGAAACAGTTTGAAATAAAATATATTGTTTAGGGTTTCATTTGGGAAAAGCAAAATGTCAAAAGTTGTCAGGTTCCAGGAAGTGGATGTGGCTCAAGTAGTTGAGTGCCTGCCTACCACATGGGAGGCTCCGGGTTCAGTTCCTAGTTCCTCCAAAAAAAAGAAGATGAACACACAGCAAATGGACACAGAGAGCAAATAGTAAGCACAAACTATGTGTTTGGGGGAGAGAACTATATAAATAAAATAAATTTTTAAAAAAAGTTGTCAGGTTTGAACATTGTGTTTAAACAGGAAAATGGGTCTCTGTGAAATGATATTTGTTTTACAATATTTAATATGATTGTAAGGAAAAGACTTAGTTCCTTTAAAAGTAAGAAGCATGTCTTCTAAAACAATAAAGGATGATAAGGTCTAAATAAACATCATTGAGGATATTATTCTGATATGACATTGAATCTTTTTCTTCTAGTCAGACCACACAGAAGGTTATGAAAACTTTTTATAAACTTCACTAATAAGAGATTAATAATCTGAGAAAATTTCACTGTTTTAACAGAGAGAGAGAGAAGCAAACTGCAATTTTGTATGAATAAAGTTTGATACAAAAGCAATTGAAAATATTATAAAGAAACTTATCAGATTTTAGCTAGAATTGACTATGACAAATAAAATTCACTTCCACAACCCTCTGCTGTTACCAGATTTAATCTAGGTTCTTGACTTATGCTGCAGAAATGAATTTCAGAGCACATTCATGTAGTTAGGCTGGTAATTTATTAAGGTGGGGAGGGAAGAGAAATGGGAGAAAATAACGGATCATGGGTCCCCGGTAGAGGGTAAGGCGATGAAGAGTTATAAAGAGGGCTGATTTATAGACTACAATTTCCCTTTATCGATTATAAATGCCTAGGTTTTACTTGCGTGTTGATCTGCACGGGGGGGAACAGAGTGAGAACAGGGTGCAGAACACACGAGGGCCAAGAGCAGCAGCAGGGCTGAGAGCAACAGGGCTGAGATCTGCTGGGAGCAGGAGTGGGGGAGATTTGACCTTTGCACCTGCTATTTAAACTCTTAATTATTCCACACCTTTGCTAATGGCATGGGAGGAATTCCAGGTATTTGCTGTTTTGATTCATTACCCCACCCATCAATTCCCCCAGGAGGGCCCAATTATAGGGCCTCTGAAGAATATTAGGGGCTTCTCTTTGCTTCCAGGAGAAAGCTCACGAGACTCTTCCAGCAGCCATCTTGGCGTATCAGTGTCCATGCCAGGTTCCAGATCCATCTATTGATTCCCTATATGAAGCCTGCTTCAATACTGCTTTCGATATCCATTTAGGACTTGTCCTACATGTTCCTGCCTCTTATTGTGTGAAAACCAGCCATTTTCTCTCAGGAAATGGTGCACACTTTTCTTCAACAAAGCATTTCCTGCATACATATATACTTGTATACTTTGCGATCAAAAAGATCTTTGGAATGGTCTTCAAACATCTTACAATATGAAATTATTCTTAAAGTTTGTCAAAATAATAGCTTGATTTAATTAAACACAAACTTACAGTTTTCATTATCTTCAAGATCCAATAGCTATAATGGTAGCTTATTTTATCAGTACCTGAATAAATCTAGGGAGAATACACCCAAGTAGAATAAAATCATATGCTTGTATTGCACTTAATGATAGCTCAGAGGACATAATTATTTTTAGGGGAAGGTTTCTAGAAACATTTCTTTCTTCTGTTTACCATTTTATCAGTATTCCAGTGAGATATATGAAGCATACTGACTATCAAGCTTTGGAAAATATACTACAATTGTTTAATTTGTCCCAAGCATAATCCAAGAAAACCTCTTCCAGAGTTCTCATGGACATTTTCCTTTACTTACTGAAATTGGCAATTAGGTTTTATTCAATTATTCCCAAACTAAGGCAATAAATGTTTAAATAATGATTTATATTTTACAGCTAATAATACCATTATTATTGCAATAATACCACTGCAAAAGTACTATAAAGAACAAAAATAATTCCAAATTTGTGAATTCCCTAAGAACTTTATAGCAACTAAGGAATCCATTCCACAGGATAATCTATGCAAAACATAGTTTATTTGACAACATTTCCTTCATGCTTATCATATCCAAATCTCAAGTCCAGTAGAAAAAAGTCTAAATTTAACGTACACCTCTCCCACCTTTCTGTACCCAACCCTTCCTTTATAGCTCCCCAAACTGATTTGTTCATCCTAGATAAGGGGCTTAATATACCCAGCTTTACACAAGGCATATAAAGGTTGAGCCAAAGAAAACTAGGAATTTACCTTTTACAATATTCTGCAATGTTAAAAAAAAAAAACTTTTCGGG